>SDVV010011378.1:0-15870 GCA_016164225.1 Gammarus roeselii | reverse complement strand
ATACATATATATACATATGTGTGAACACACAATCTGTTAAAGATTAGTAAAACTGAAGTGTCAAGTGGATAGATTTGATATGAATAAAGCCCAAATCAATAAAGAAATACCTAACATAAGTATGAAAAACAGTGGAAAAAAATAATACTTGGTTAAATTAGGTTAGTTTGAGTTACGTTTACGGCCATCATCACAAACCTCTAGTGAAGAATGCTATAGTGAATATTGTGAACGCTCAAATAAGACAGATATTCTGAATTGGAACGCAATATCATAACAAAACCTGAATTAATTAATAACATCAGAAGTTATTAATTAATAACTTCTCCCAACGTATCACAATCATCTTTATAAGTAAGATTTGCGGAAATAAGAATCTAGTAAAGATATACGAGCTGATAACATAATTGAGATGTACATTAAATTATTGAAGAATTTTAACACTAGCTCAACGCAAATCCGGTTGATTAGGCCTCCAAGACGACATGGAACCGGACCCAAATTCAATGTCGAGAGGTAAAACTTAACTATATTTTGGATCATAACACAAAATTAAGCGTATTTTATACCCAACATTCCATGAAAATTAGGCGAATTCATATCAAATGCAGATATATTCCTTTGAGAACCAATTAAAACATACAACAACAACTATGAAATACCTAATAAGATTCTCTACTCTACCATAACCGACAATGATTGACAATTATATACGGTGTATCCTACCACACCCAGATGATAAATCCTACTCCAATATCCCACGTTTTCTGGTTCATGACTAAGATCATGTACTAACATAACAGCCATACCGAAGATATCTGATATTTAACAATGAGTTCATGAGAATAATGTTATTTTTACTAGTATACATGTTCAAATCTATAAAAAAATACAAACCAACTAAGATATTATGTCTCTAGTAGAACAAATCAATGCCCACCGTGTCATAACAACGAACTCTACAATGCCTTATTAGGTTTCTTCTCAGCAAACTACCACTGATATATAACAAATTTTAAAGGAAACCCCCAGTCATGGTACAATACCTCAGACATATATACCATGCATCTGTTTAGTCCACCGTCTCTCAACAGCGCCGAGCAAAGTCACATCCTGAAAATAACTATGAATCTATGCACAGGGATAGTTGTCAAAATTTGGCTGACGTGAGTTTCAACAAGTGTGGCTATAAAAATCTAATCATCGGTTCACTGATGACCTAAGTAAACCACTACAACGAATAGCAGCTTGTCGGATTACCTCTCTATCAAACATATGGAACTTAGGATCGACGTCCACAAGAACTTACAAAATTCATATTGAACATGGATGAACTCCAAATGACAACCAAAGAGTGTAAACCTCGATCCAGTAAATCGTCATTTGAAACGTTACACTATACACATGCTAGGGTTCAATGACGAAATTCCACAAAGATGCAGAACGGACTTCCACATCTTGAACATACATTCTTATGATCTTAGTGGTAAAATCATACAGTAACAATAACAACTATAAAAATAGCCAAACAAGATTCTCTACTCTGCTCTGTTTAACATTAAAAATGTAATACACTAGAGTCTACTTACACAAATAGGCATAAACACAACGGGCTTTTGCCTATGGGACACCTCTAACTCCTCCTAAATATTGATTGATACAACCCGACGGCACTCTAGCGATAAGCTGTGACGAACTCAAAAAACTGTTTCTTATGCTGATTACACTTGTGTATTTGACAATGAAATTCTATGTGTTATATTTAAAAATTGAAAATATATTTCCAGACGATATAAATAAATGACTTATTATTAATAAAAATATTTGTTCGAATCCGGGACAGGACACATCTGCCCAAAACACACTGATCTCGAACACAACATCGAACAAGACGCCATTGTCCAGCGCCGCGTTAGGCGAGTACGAATTGTCCAATACATCAGTGTACGCATAAGCGAGATCAGTGCATTAAGGGCCTCGGCGGTACACAGTGTACGTATACATCAGTGAACGCATGCATCAGCTTACGCATGCATCAGTGTACGTACGCATACATCAGTGTACGCATGCATCGGTGAACGCATGTTTAAGTGTATGCCTTCATCAGTGTACGCACGTATCAGTGTACGCATATATCAGTGTACACATGCGTCAGTATATGTACGCATGCATCAGTGTACGCATGCATCAGTGAACGCATGCTTAAGTGTACGCTTGCATCAGTGTACGCATGTATCAGTGTACGCATGCATCAGTGTATACATGCATCAGTGTACGCATGTATTAGTTATTATTATTATTTTAACATTTATTTCCATCTTCTGACAAAGATCAATAGCGTCTTTTTTGAGGTAAGAATCAGGAATGCCAGACGTTGGGAAATCAATAATTTATGAGGTTGGACAAACATGAATAGACAGGGTGGGGAATTCGCGAATACATGGGGTTGGGAAAATTACTAATACTAGGGTTGTGAAAATCGTAGATATATGCGGTTAGGAAATCCTGAGAACATGGGGTTGGGAACCTAACGTATTACGCTAACATATTGTAATGATGCGTCTAAATTTTTTTTTGAATAAAGAAGGAATGAATAGACGATATAAATGTAACATGAAATATATACATAACACTGAATATCTCCACTTCATGGCCGCTAGGAAAGGATTAAATAATTGACAATCAAAATAATTCAATACTAGATTACACAAGTGGGATGAATATGTTTTAGCTATAGTAGATAAAGCACAATATTAGCTTATTTGACAATGATTATATCAAAAATGATCGCACGGTGATTGCTGGAAATAATTCAATGAATTATATTCACATCGAGTTGAACTCTGTCAAAGCTGGAAGTTGCCTAAAACAATTGAAACATTCGAAACATACAAATAGACACAACGCTAGTTAACATCTTGTGTAATTGGCAGAGGCAATTGTGGTCGATAGGAACATAGAAAACATATGTATCGTCCGAGTATATATGACTAGATGGCGGCTCGAAATCAAGTTATATGGTGGTGGCATTTTCGGACATGTTCAACAACAGATCGTACTTTCGAGTCACTGGTATAATGTATTTATCTTATAGGCAAACTGACGGTTTTGAATGGATCGGTCATGTGTGCAACGTGGATCGCTTTTACTTTTCACCTCAAGAATACATGTGCCTTTGGCGGTAGGGTGAATGTTTTTCTACACTTTCTCTGTTTGAGTTTTGGTGATTTTTCCCCAGATTGAAATACAGTAGTTGATGTGTGAAAATGTTAAAGCGTGAACAATCAGTAATCTTGATTGTCAGTAATCAGTGTACGCATGCTTCACTGTACGCATGCATGCATCAGTGTACGCATGCATCAGTGTACGATTGCATCAGTGTACGCATGCTTCACTGTACGCATGCATCAGTGTACGCATGCATCAGTGTACGCATGCCTCAGTGTACGCATGCATCAGTGTACGCATGCATCAGTGTACGCATGCCCCAGTGTACGCATGCATCAATGTACGCATACATCAGCGTACGCATGCTTCAGTGTACGCATGTATCAGTGTACGTATGCATGAGTGTACGCATGCATCACAGTACGCACGCATGAGTGTACGCATGCATACACGAAGAGAGAAGATTTGCAGTGCCGCTCGCCAGAGCGCTCGCACGCGTGTACGCAACTCGCCAGAGAGCGGTCGCCCCGTGTACGCAGCTCGCCGGAGAGCGGTCGCCCCCGTGTACGCAGCTCGCCAGAGAGCGGTGGCCCCCTTGTACGCAGCTCGCCAGAGAGCGATTGCCCCCGTGTACGCAGCTCGCCAGAGAGCTCGCAACGTGTACTTGTAGACAGAAAAAACACTACCTCCTCATTAATGCAAGTGAATATATAGCATCCTGTCCCATGCAACGTGCTTGCATGGGTACCTTCAGGGCAAGGTGGTGTGTAACATGCAGCATCCAGTCCCATGTAACATGCTTGCATGAGTACCTTCAGGGCAAGGTGGTAAGTAACAAGCAGCATCCTGTCCAATGCAACGTGCTTGCATAAGTACCTTAAGGACGAGGTGGTAAGTAACATGCAGCATCCTGTCCCATGCAACGTGCTTGCATAGATACCTCCATGGCTAGGTGGTAAGTAACATGCAGCATCTTGTCCCATGCAACGTGCTTACCTGGGTACCTTTAGGGCAAGGTGGTAAGTAACATGCAGCATACTGTCCCATGCAACGTGCTTGCATGGATACCTTCATGGCTAGGTGGTAAGTAACATGCAGCATCTTGTCCCATGCAACGTGCTTGCATGGGTACCTTCAGGGCAAGGTGGTAAGTGACATGCAGCATCTTATCCCATGCAACGTGCTTGCATGGGTACCTTCAGGACAAGGTGGTAAGTAACATATGCAGCATCCTGTCCCATGCAACGTGCTTGCATGAGTACCTTGAGGGCAAAGTGGTAAGTAACAAGCACCATCCTGTCCCATGCAACGTGCTTGCATAGGTACCTTCAGGGCAAGGTGGTATATAACATGCATCATCATGTCCCATGCAACGTGCTTGCATGAGTACCTTCAGGGCAAGGTGGTAAATAACATGCAGCATCCTGCCAATGCAACGTGCTTGCATGAGTACCTTGAGGGCAAGGTGGTAAGTAACATGCAGCATCTTGTTCCATGCATTGCTTGGGTACCTTCAGGGCAACTTGGTAAGTAACATGCACCATCCTGTCCCATGCCACGTGGTTGCGTGAGTACCATGAGGGCAAGGTGCTAAGTAACATGCAGCATCTTGTCCCATGCAACGTACTTGCATAGGTACCCTCAGGGCAAGGTGGTAAGTAACATGCAGCGAAGTGTACGGAAACAATTGTGCAATGTTTCGATGTATGAACACTACTAACAACCAATCGACAAGGTAGTGATCCTTCCATCTGGAATGGTGAGTGAAGACTTTTGAGGAGTAGTTGAACTTGATCATTGAGACAACAATGCCTTTTAGATGGGCCTGTGAGGACAATAGCTGACATAAATAAACGACATCCATTTAATGCAGGACTGAGATCCCTAGACAACGGCTAAGGCACATTTGCATGGCAAGAAAATCAATGGTATTTTGTATAACTATCGATAAATATTCATGCTCGCCATTTATTTATGAGTTCTACAATGTTCTCAGACATTTCCTACTCATGGTATATTAGTATAAATGCATAACAGTTGCCAGCGTCATGATTCATTTGTAGTTCAGAGTCGAAAAGCTGACGTCATGAGCTGACGTCATGCTGACGTCACTAGCTGTCGTCATGCTGACCTCACTAGTTGATGTCGTGCTGACGTCATGCTGCCGTCATGAGCTGACGTCATGCTAACGTCACTATCTGACGTCATGCTGACGCCATGAGTCGACGTCATGCTTCATATAATAGCTCAGAGTCGGACAGCTCCATTCAGTTTATTTTTTAGACTCCCGATTAGAGTTTTCGTTTTCCTTGTTCCCTCGAAACCAATATCTTGAACAGAGGAAATGATATTGACGCCTCCTTATTATGACATCTTCAATAAGGCAACCACTTTCAAATAGGCCCATAATTTCCTGAGTTCAGGATAGGAATGCATGGACGATCAAGTGAGCGCAATCTAAGGCTGACCTTATGATGTTACTATATTAATCAAGGACCCTTCGGCTCCTAACAGGGATACATGCTGACCAGAAAATGAGTGGAAAGGCGACCGGTAATATGAGGAGCCGCACTGTATAGAAGAGTCTGATCATATATTGGCCGGGCCGTCACTGCTAATGATACTCGGGTCCCAGATATCGTCGTCACGACCACAAAATAATTAGCCTTCATTTGTAACGATGCCAAGGATTACATGGACAGATATGAGGGATTTATATCCTACATCGATGTATGTATAAATGACATCAAATAAACCGTGACATTAAGGGCATGAAAAACTAAACAAATCTTTCGCTTTAGCTGAACTTTTCCTTCTTTCTTAATTTTTTTTACAATCTCCAATATGCTCGTCTAATAATACAAAATCGGTAAAAGATGCAGACGTACATGACAGTGTACAAGCAATACCATCAATAAACGTGTCAATGGACTAGCATATGACCGTACATGATTGACAATGTACAAGCAATGCCATTAATAAACGTGTCTATGGACTAGCATATGATCGTACATGATTGACAATGTACAAGCAATGCCATTAATAAACGTGTCTATGGACTAGCATATGATCGTACATGATTGACAATGTACAATCAATGCCATTAATAAACGTGTCTATGGACTAGCATATGATCGTACATGATTGACAATGTACAAGCAATACCATCAATAAACGTGTCAATGGACTAGCATATGATCGCACATGATTGACAATGTACAAGCAATACCATCAATAAACGTGTCTATGGACTAGCATATGATCGTACATGATTGACAATGTACAATCAATGCCACTAATAAACGTGTCTATGGACTAGCATATGATCGTACATGATTGACAATGTACAAGCTATGCCATTGATAAATGAGTCCATTGAGTAGCATATGATCGTACATGCTTCATAATGTTCAAGCTATGCCATTGATAAATGTGTCCATTGAGTAGCATATGGTGGTGCATGCCTGACAATGTACAAGCGATGCCATTGATAAATGTGTCCATTGAGTAGCATATCGTGGTGCATGCCTGACAATGTACAAGCAATGCCATTGATAAATGTGTCCATTGAGTAGCATATCGTGGTGCATGCCTGACAATGTACAAGCAAAGTCTTTAATAAATGTGTCTATGGAGTAGCACATGATCGTACATGCCTGACAATGTTCAAGCAATGCCATTGATAAATGTGTCCATTGAGTATCATATGGTGTGCATGCCTGACAATGTACAAGCAAAGTAATTAATAATTGTGTCTATGGAGTAGCATATGATCGTACATGCGTCACAATGTACAAGCAATGCCATTGATAAATGTGTCCATTGAGTAGCATATCGTGGTACATGCCTGACAGTGTACAAGCAAATTCATTAATGCCATCTGCTAATTTTGCTTGTAGTAAACAAATTAGGGTGACGTGGTTACAATAGCTGTGTGTTGCTTGCGTAAAGCTGAACACTTGATTAGTTAGAGAGTAACTCGAAGGATGTTCACTAAATGTAATCAATCAAAACTCTCACCAGAAGTTGTCTCTTTAGGATATAATTTTTTTTTATGTGTAAAGCAGTGTTAATTGTCACCACGAAGCAGTCTTTCACTAATATTGTAACTACGAAACAGTGTTTCGCGGATTGTGTTACCACGAAATAGTATTTCACGAATATGTGTCACCATGAAAGTGTTTCACGAATATTGTCAGCACGAAAGTGTTTGACGAATATTGTCACTACGAAACAGTGTTTCACTAATATTTCGACTCTTCTGTGGCAAATGAAATATATTCCTTTTTAGAACCCTTTCAAAAAACAACGTAAATGATATTTTTGACTTTGTAGACCAGAATTCTTAATGAGAACCACGCATGGTCTTCCAATGTGGGATGCCTGTAAGACCCCGGTTACTGCTCGTCCACTTCAACTGCGTTGCTGTTGACCCCAGTTACTGCTCGTTCAGCTTAACCGCATTGCTATGCTTATTTCACAGATGGGTTTTCAAATTATATATATACGTGTTATCTTAATCTAAATATTTCAGAGCATGCAGCTACAGATATTGAAAGTAATTACCTGTATACACAAAGCGTAACTTTACGATGCATAAGTAGGAGATGTTTGGTTGCCTTCATGGATAAATGTTACTCTCGTTTCCCAGCTTCAATTTCCAATGAGCCACCAAATTCTCCTGCTAAATAACCAGGTCCGATTATACATTCTCTTCAGCCCCCTTCATTGGCGGCTTATTGAAAGCCATTCTCTCAGCTCCCTTTATTGTCGGCTATTTGCAACCCATCCTCTCTGCCCCCTTCTATAGCAGCTTATTGGAAGCCATTCTCTCAGCTCCCTTTATTGGCGGCTATTTGCAACCCATCCTCTCTGCCCCCTTCTATAGCAGCTTATTGAAAGCCATTCTCTCAGCTCCCTTTATTGGCGGCTATTTGCAACCCATCCTCTCTGCCCCCTTCTATAGCAGCTTATTGAAAGCCATTGTCTCAGCTCCCTTTATTGGCTGCCAGTTGCAACCCATCCTCTCAGTCCCCTTCATTGGCGGCCTATTGAAAGTCATTCTCTCAGCTCCCTTTATTGACTGCTAGTTGCAATCCATCCTCTCTGCCCCCTTCATTAGCGGCCTATTGAAACCCATTCTCTCAACTCTCTTTATTCACGGCTATTTGCAACCCATCCTCTCAGCCCCTTCATTGGCGGCCTATTGAAAGCCATTCTCTCAGCTCCCTTTATTATCTGCTAGTTGCAATCCATCCTCTCTGCCCCCTTCATCAGCGGCCTATTGAAACCCATTCTCTCAACTCTCTTTATTCACGGCTATTTGCAACCCATCCTCTCAGCCCCTTCATTGGCGGCTAGTTGCAATCCAAGATTCATCCAGAACAAATGCACGCGAGTGAAAAAACCTAACTAAAAAATATCTGTCTCCAAAATATCCTGAGCTGTTGCGAGAACATGAACGTGTTCACTTGTTGCATTGAACCAGCAAAGCCACCAAATACATTACTCAACAGCGTTGCACTCTGGTTTAATTTTTTTCATATAAAAGATTACTCGATAAAGCTGAAACCCAAATTTAAAATGTGTAGCGGAGAATTGTAACAGAAGCGAACGTACTCGTTGGTTCCATAGATATACCAAGTATTATGTGAAACCAAGTACATCACTCGATCAATTGTACCATGAATTTAATGTATATTGTAGAATTATGAAATACTGTGTAAAAGAAGAATCTCATGAATAAAGTTTTTCCTCAATTTTATTTCTTCCATTGGAGGCTAGTTGAAACACATTCTCTCAGTCACTCTTCATTGGCAGCTATTGTTGAAACACATTCTCTCAGACCCCTCTTTAGCGGCTAGATGAAACACATTCTCTCAGCCCTTTCATTGGCGGCTATAATTGAAACACATTCTCTCAGCCTCTTTCATTACGACTAGTTGAAACCCATTCTCTCAGCCCCCTTCATTAGCGGCTGGTTGGAACACATCCTCTCAGCCCCTTTTCAATGACGACTATAGTTGAAACACCTTCTCTCAACCCTCATCATTGGCGGCCAGTTGAGACACATTCTCTCAGCCTCTTTCATTGGCGGCTATAGTTGGACCACATTCTCTCAGCCCTTTTTATTGGCTACTAGTTGAAACCCATTCTCACAGCCCCAGCCATTGGCAGCTAGTTAAAACACATTCTCTCAGCCCTTTTTCATTGGCGGTTTGTCATGTCCCCATACTTGGGCAATGTCAATGCGTAACGAAGGAGATTTCCGCCAAGTAGACGCTGCTGATCAATAACATCCCTATTACATTAGACATGCGCTGGCCGGAAGGTCGGGTTGTATAGTCTGACATGGTAATTTATAATACGAGAACCTATGAGATGCAAACAAGCTGATCTGAAGTGAACGGAAATCATTTGGGTACATATAGCAATTAAGATGACGCCAGGTACAGGGATAATATCGTCATGGGCCACGCTTGTGACGGAAGTGAAATTGATGGAACAGCAAGGGATAGTCTGAGAGAGTCAGTGTTTACTCGACCCCGATACCGACTGGTTACTTGCCTGCGCCCGCTCCTCCTACACCTAACTTAAATTCCCATTTTCATAATTCGAATAAATTGTATAGTTGCAAATAAATCACATGTATAGTTCCACCCTGGTTTATCTAGAAGTCATCAGCCTTCAGTATCTTAAGATATAAAAACTGGCGACAAGGTGAGGAATTCAGGGTTAATTTATTTGTGAAAACCTATAAAGTGATAACATTGAAATCGTCTCACGACAACGGACAATCACAGAAAATGTTCGACCCTGCTGCGGAAAGCATCGAAGACTTCTTGGCTCGTTTTGAATTCTAAAACAACCAAGCCCTGACAGCAGTAAAGGACGACCAGCGAAAAAAGGCGTCTCTGCTGGGATCATGCTTAGCAATAAGCGTGATCACACAAATTCATCAAAAAATTACGCCGAAGAGCATACAAGTGGCTACATACGACGAGTTGGTGGCAACTCTTACAACAATATACACGACGCAGAAATCAACAATCGGAGCTTAGGTACAGTTCATCCGGAGGAAGCAACGGGACGGCGACACGATCGAGAGGTATGCTCGATCCTTCAACGAGTTGGGAAGCAAGTGCGAGTACGAGTAATGTTGCAAAAGCAGACTCCTTTGAGATCGACAGGTTGATCACAGTATTGGTCACGGAGTGCGAAGAGAAAATCTTCGATGACATCATGACATGAGCAACGACACTCAAACAAATATCGGTGGACGTAGAAGACATCGTCCCGATGCGCTCAGGCGAAAGAGTATACCAGAATAAGCCCCGACACTCACCAAGGTCGGACCGCTGCTCAAATTCACTAAGACGTGACCGACAATCAAAAGGATTCAAGAAACCCTTCGGAAACAACAAACCGACGACCCAAGTGAACGAGTCTCACGTCTGCATAAGGTGTACGGCCAAAGGAAAGCACCTGGCGATTGAGTACTATGCACTCAAATTAAAGTGTAACAAGTGTGGAAAAGTGGGCATGTCGCAAAAAGCATGCAGATCTAAAGCCTACAACACCACACGAAAAACAGCAAATCACATCGCCGAAGCCGGCTATTGAACACCACCTGAGTAAAGAAACCCGAGTGATTATTTTACCGTGAAGCAGGTCCGGAACAGACCCTCAACCAGGATTAACAAGGAGCCAAAAGTGAAGGAGGTGAAAAATTGTTTCAACCGACTCTCAAGCGTGAGAACGAGTGGCCCCGGATCGAGGACCACAAGCGGCTCCGCCAGACAAAAATGTACGGCGACCTACGGGTCGGCATGGACAGTACAAATAATCCGTCGGTAAGCATTGGTAGGGTGGCCATGAAAAAAGGCAAGAAAGATAACAGTAGGCAGAATAGTTATTTAGGAGTGCCTACACAGGGGATGCCAAGTGTAAAAAAGAACGATCCCCATTTTATGTCCAGTGTACGTAGATTAAACGGTCAAGCAGTGAAACTAGAACTTGACACGGGATTATCGATGAGCATTATCACAGAAAATATGATCCGTGACACTAAAAGTGCATTAACATGCAAAACGCACCAGAAAGCGATTGATTACGGCAACAATGTCATTAATTTCACTGGGTAAACAACGTTTCGGTAAATGTAAAAGGTACGGGCAAATTTCTTACTTTTATTGTTGTAAAATATAACTTATCTCCATTATTCGGTCGTGATTTATGTGAGAAATTTGGATTATCTATGGATATGAACAAAGAACTGTCGTCTGTTAGAACGGTTACTAGATGCAATCTATTCAATAAGTACAGTGAATTTTTGTCTCCAAGCTACAGGAGCAACGTTAAATATAATGTTAAGATTAAGGTTGATAGTGACTGTAAACCCATGTTTTATAGACCCCAAAGCGTTCCGTTCAGATACAGATATCGTGTAAAGGAAGAGCTAACGAATTTGGAGGGCACTGGAATAATTGAAAGACTGTATCACTCTGATTGGGCTTGTCCCGTTGTGGCAGTTTTAAAGCTACTGGTAGAATACGACTGTGCCGCAACTACGCGTTAACTATCAATAAATTCACGAAAACGATAACGTATCCGATGACTAATCTTGACTACGTGCTAGGGAACATTGAAGAGGCAAAAATATTTTCGCGTATTAATTTGCAAAACGCATACCTACAACTCCCGTTAGACGCAGAGTTCAAAAAATACAGTCATTAATACGTCCGAGGGACTTATCCAGTATAATTACTTGCCGTTTGGCATATCATCAGCCAGTGCAATATTCCAGTACTTAATTTCGCAAGTTCTTTCTAGCGTACCCAATACAATATGTTACATGGATGATGTATTAGTACTTACTAAAACGCAGGAAGAACATCTAGAGGTATTAGACAATTAAGGAGTTCACAGCCTTACAGGGCGCAGGTGTCAAAATAAATAACTGCGAGTCCTGTATTTCACGAAAAGTGTTGAGTACTTAGGTCCTGTGTTGTCAAAAGAGGGGGTAAGACCCAACCCTCTGAAAATTCAGGCAATTTTCGAGGCACCTTGCCCATCAAATGTTAAAGAAGTACAGAGTTTTGTGGGATTGTGTACTTATTACATCAGATTCATTCCGAATTTCAGCATGGCATTCGCACCAATGTACGCTGTACAAAAAATAAACTAAATTCGTGTGGGAGAAATGTCATCAGTCATGTTTTGAGACCATTCAAAATCTTTTTAGATGTAATAAAATATTAAAATTGTTTGACCCAAATCTCGAAACAGCAATTGAGACCGATGCTAGCCACTATGGTATAGCAGCAGTTTTATTGCAAAAACACAACGAGGCTTACATGCCTTTTCAATTTGCTTCAAAGACATTAACTAGTGACCAAAATAATTACGCTATCATTGATAAAGAGGCATAAGCAGTCATGTTTGGAGTTGATGGGATTCCGTGAATACTTTTTGGGAGGCCGATTTCAAATTTGCACTGACCATAAATCATTATTAAAACTAAGGGGGCGTGAAAACGCTATGCCAGTCAATTTCAGTGCAAGACTACAAAGATGGAACTTGAAATTGAGTCAATATAATTACACCATCGTGCATAATCATGCCGAACCAAATTGCAATAGCGATTGTCTTTCACGACTGCCGTTAGCAGCGTCATAAGGTGACTTGGAAACCACTAAACTCGTATTGTTGTTGAGAGATTTGGAATCATTCAGTGTTTCAGCGAAAGACATAAGCGTGACCGCCCAAAAAGATCCCCATCTATCGCAAGTCAGGCATTACATTATGCATGGGTTCCCAACAACGGTAGAGGAGGTCATAAAACCATTAAAGAAGACTAAGAATAACCTGTCACCGTTTAATGACTGCATATTGAATGGTAACAGGGTGGTGGTCCCACGACGTTACAGACACAAGGTCTTAGAACTGATAAATGTAAATTATCCAGGCATTTCGGCCATGAAAGGGATTGCCCGTTTGTTGGTATGGTATCCCATGATAGATGAAGACATGTAAAACTTCATTAGGGGAGTAGCAGATGCGTGGCGAATGCCAGAATCCATAAGCAGACTTCGAAGAGTGAATGGCCTTAACCCATAAACAAATGGTCGAGGTTACACATTGATTATTGTTTCTTCCAAGATAAAATTATCTTAGTCGTGGTTTGCGCACTGACCCGTTATATTGAGGCGAAGGTAGTGAAGAGTGTAACTTCTGAAGTAACAATAGAGGTGTTATATACAATATTCCCTCGTAATGGCTTACCATGCTCCATAGTGTCTTACAATAGTAGCTCTTCCACATCGGAAGAATTCAAAAACTACTAAGCACAAAAGGCTATTGAGCATGTGAGGCCTGCGCCTTATCACCCGAGCTCAAATGGTCAAGCTGAAAGCAGCGTAGGCATAATTAGAAGTGCCTGAGGAAAGCCACTGGTACTGTAAAATAAATGTTACGCTATGTGTTATTACATTATCGCAACACCCCACATTCCGTGACGGATGTTGCTCCAGCTGTATCATTAAATAGTAGAGTGTATGTAACGGAAAAGGAGCGAATTAACCCTAGATATTCCCGGAGAAATGTCATAAAAAAACTGTAAATATTACTATGTTCCAAGTAGGGGACAATGTACATGTGCTAAACTTGAGACAAGGCCCTAAAGGGCTAGATGGCGTTGTTGAGGAATAAAATGGTATTGATATGTATAAAGTTTAGAAAACTAAACTAGATGTTATATGGACTAGACATGTCGAACAGCTGTTACCAGGAAATACCCAACCTCGTGACGACGAAACTAAAGGAAACATTTATCTGGAAGAATGCTTGAGAGACAGTCTACGGAAAGAATCTGAGTTACGTGAACGAATGCGAGATGAGAATGCTAGTGGCAACGCATCTATGAATGATCGGCATGAATGCGGTGATGAATCTAGACAGAGAATGACTGATAAACCCGAAATACAAAATGAACCAATGCAGGAATACCAAATAAAGACCAAACAAGACGTCCCGGCAGAGAACGTCGCCCAGTTGATCGATGCATAGCTGGAAATAAGTCGTGCATAGCATGGTAAATATAAATGATGTATCTGACCATGATAGAGACCAATGTTTGGTCGTGTATAACACGGTTGTACGATATAACTCCTCTCCGAAAGGGGGAGGGGTGTTTCATGTCCCCGTACTTGGGCAATGTCAATGCGTAACAAATGAGATTTCCGGCAAGTAGACGCTGCTCATCAATAACATCCCTGTTACATTAGACATGCGCTGGTCGGAAGGTCGGGTAGTATAGTCTTACCAGGTAATTTATAATACAAGAACCTATGAGCACCAAACAAGCTGAGCTGAAGTGAATGGAAATCATTTGGGTGCTTATAACAATTAAGATGACGCCTGGAACAGGGATAAAAACGTCACGGGCCACGCTTGTGACGGAAGTGAAATGGATGGAGCAGCAAGTGATAGTCTGAGAGAGTCAGTGTTGACTCGACCCCGATACCGACTGGTTACTTGCCTGTGCCCGCTCCTCTTACACTTAACTTAAATTCCCCTTTTCTCGACTTGTATAAATTGTATAGTTGCAAGTAAACTAGATATATAATTCTCCCTGGTTTATTTAGAAGTTCCAAGCCTTCAATATCTTAAGACATAACACGGTTGTAGTTGAAACACCTTCTCTCAGCCCCCTTCATTGGCGGCTAGTTGAATCACATTCTCTCACCCCCTTTCATTGCGGCTCTAGTTGGAACACCTTCTCTCAGCCCTCTTCATTGACGGCAAGTTGGAACACATTCTCTCAGCCCCCTTCATTTTCGGACTGTTGAAACACATTCTCTCAGCCCCCTTCACTGACGGCAAGTTGAAACACCTTCTCTCAGCCCCCTTCATTGGCGGCTAGTCGAATCACATTCTCTCAGCCCCTTTCACTGGCGGCTCTAGTTGGAACACCTACTCTTAGCCTCCTTCACTTTTGGATAGTTGAAACCCATTCTCTCAGCCCCCTACATTTTCGAATAGTTGAAACCCATTCTCTTAGCCCCCTTCATTGACGGCTTGTTGAAACACATTCTCTCAGCCTCGTCATTGGCGGCTAGTTGAAACACATTTTCTCATCACCTTTCATTGGCGACTCTAGTTGGAACACCTTCTCTCAGCCCCCTTCATTGACGGCAAGTTGAAACACATTCTCACAGCCCCCTTCACTGGCGGCAAGTTGAATCACATTCTCTCAGCCCCCTTCACTGGCGGCAAGTTGAATCACATTCTCACAGCCCCCTTCATTGACGGCAAGTTGAAACACATTCTCACAGCCCCCTTCACTGGCGGCAAGTTGAAACACATTCTCACAGCCCCCTTCACTGGCGGCAAGTTGAATCACATTCTCTCAGCCCCCTTCATTGGCGGCTAATTGGTCCAAATGGATTTGCAGCACCTAATCAAAGAGTCTCTTCATGAATCCGACATCTGTTTTCGAACAAAAGAGAACACACTTCCAGACTCTGATCATAAGTAGGAAAAGTTTCCGGGAAGTTGGACGACTCATTATTTCTTATTCAATTCATCAGGGAAGAGTTGTGGGCTGGATGGTCCACCCAATAGCGAATAGGCGTGTTAAAACCCCACGAAGATGGCTGAGATCGTCTGCTATTATTTGTCGGGTCAGGATTGGGATGTATA
>SDVV010011377.1:0-15870 GCA_016164225.1 Gammarus roeselii | reverse complement strand
GAGGAGCCTCTTTAGGGTCCCACAGTTTCTCAAAAGGCTCCCAAAGGGTCTCAAGGGAGTCCCAAAAGGCCCCAGAAAGATCCAAGTGGACCACCCCAAATCCACCTGGTCTCCCAAGTCCCTCGGGTTCCCGAAACCCCGGGTCCTCGAGTCCCGCGGATCCCACGAGTACCTCCTCTCCCTGGGTCACCTTCTCTCAACCAACCTCGATGCATATAATAAAAATAACCACTGCAAAATTTATCACTATGAAAAAAGGGCAGAGAAATATAATAGAGCCCAAGCAAGAAGAAGTAATAAAATACTAAAATAAAGTGTTATTGATCTATAAAATGAATAATCATCCATCCACCCCAGTACAGCGTGGGGAGGGGGAAGCAAGAGTCCCAGAGTTCCTAGGGGCCTCAAATGAGTCCCAAAATTTCTCAAGGGGGTCCGTAAAGGTCTCAAGGGTGTCCCAAAGAGCCTCAGAAGGGTCCAAGGAGGTCCCCTAAATTATCCTGGTCTTCCAAGTACCCCGGGTTCCCGAGTCCTACGGGTCCCACGAGTACCCTTCCTTTCCCGGGTCACCAAGTCTCAACCTGCCTCGATATATAATAACCAATTAAAAATTTATTATCATGAAAAAAAGGCACAGATAAATAATAGAGCCCACGAAATAAGAAATAATAATATTAGAATGAAGCGTTACTTGTCTATAAAATGAATCATCAACCACCCACCTCAACAGAGCATTGTTTTGTGACATATCGGTCACCCTCCTTGTAGGGGAGTCGGCCTTGCGTCTGCATTGCATCAACTTCATTGAGAGTGATGTAAAAGTTTGACAACTTCAACAATTGCAGACAAATTTTCCGATGTCATTATTGTATTCCTCGACGCTTTTCCAGAAGAATACGATTGTAAATGGTAAACGCTCAAAGTTTTTATTGTAACATCTCAAAACACAACAGCAATGACGTAGCCTGTTTCAGAAAGCGATCATTGTACCGTACTATTCTAAATGTTTGCTGGTCATCATTTGCTGAAGCATGAATGTTAACTACGTAGCAAACAGTCCAAGCAATAAAATTTGGAATATGAACAAACTTGCATGTTTGTATGCGTATATCTAGAGACATATAGCCAATTCCATCTGAATAGAAGGGTGGCCAAGTTAGGCTAACACGGAGGGGGGAAGGGGCGCTCCATCTCCCCGCACAAGAACGGGGTGTCTTTGCTGGGGTTCGAACTCGTAACATGTAGCATCAGAGGCTGGCGCTGCAGTCGGAAAGCTAACCACTCCGACACGGTGACCCCAAAATTATTATTTATTATTTATTATTTACTATTTACTTCAATGTTACACCGGAGTCCTAACGCGAAGTTAATGCAGACTCCCCCGTAGGGCGGTGGTGACCCCAAAAGTAAGAAAAGCTAAGCAAGGAAACGTTGACAGTAGCAACTAATAAATTACTAAATGAACAACTCAGAATTAAACAACAACTTGAACAGTCTTATTTATAAGTTTTGTATGTATACAAAAATATACGATCCCTCCACCCACCTCAATCTGCCGAATCCATCACCTTGAAGAGCACGTTCACAGATTATATTACAATAGCGAGGCTTTCTAGAGCGCAGTAGTCAGCGTCCTTCTGGCGTCTAATATTAACCAAGCAACTAGTGCTGCATCAAGCTATGGACATATTTTAGTTTGAAGTTATTGGGTTTCCTACTACGTAAAGCCAATGACCTTCACGTAAGCACGAGTGTGACAGGTCCTAAAGTGCCGAGGCCTTATGGTCCCAGTCCTCCCTGGGTGACAGCAAGAAGCGTTTTCACTCAATTTACTATGCTTCAGAGACCCATGAATTCGAAATCGTCTTTACGGTGCCAGGGGCGTGGATATCTAACATCTGTTGAGGGAGGACGATGAAGATGAGATAGGAAACGGGGATACCATGCATGAGATCTACTCAGTGTATGGAATTTCACGCTTGAGAACAGTGAAATCTGCACTCAGTGTAGGGGAATTCACGCTTGAGAACAGTGAGATCTACACTCAGTGTAGGGAATTTCACGCTTGAGAACAGTGAGATCTAAACTCAGTGTAGGGAATTTCATGCTTGAGAACAGTGAGATCTACACTCAGTGTAGGGAATTTGACGCTTGAGAACAGTGAGATCTACACTCAGTGTAAAAAATCTCACGCATGAGAACAGCAAGAATGGAAAGAAAAGGAGTACGTAAAGGTTGCATGAAATATAAATCGCAACTTGGCTGTTAGTAGCCACCAGAAAGCCAAATATTTAAAACCGAGGTGCAACGACTAGTGGGATTGGGATAGTGGTCAAGAAGAAGAGAGATTATGTTAAAAAAAACTTAGGATGCACATGAGGTGAACAAGAGTCAAGTACCTTCAGGATGGTAGAGAAAATGAGAAATAGTGAAGGGCGAAGGCGTGGAGAGTCAGGAGAATGATTGTGTTCACCCCACCGGTTGGGCAGTGAATCCGTGAACTTATCAGATGCCTAGGTGGTGGGGGGAGTGAGTCCGTTCACAAGATAGTTGGTGCCACACGAGGAAACGTTAGGCAGCCAAGCTGCTTCTGATTAGTCGTGCGATTAGAACAACCAACCGGGAGCTGTCACGTGGGAAAACGTTGTCGTTACAAGAACTATCTCTCATGTGAATGGGCCTTGAGATTTCTGTCCATGTTAAGTTGAGAGCGCGCCCCATCGATGAAGGTAAGAACGGAGCTAGCATCACTTGATGGGCTTTGAGGCTTTCGCAGACTTCCCGTAAACAGCATCCAGAGTGAGACCTGGAAAGAGGGCAGCAGGAAATCTAATGAGTATTCCTTCACATAAAAAATTGTAGTGAAATGTATCGCTTATCCATGCACTTTCATGCGTCGTAACTACTAGCTACAGGGGTAAAATGAATCTATTCCATATTCCTGAACTAGTAACAGGTAGTAAAATTAGGCTTTTCCACATTCCTTGTAGCCGGGGCATTAGAATCTTGCTACCGTATCCACCGCGTGTCGTAGAAGGCAACTCAAGGGGCGTCCCGTAGCCGGGAGTAGAATTGTGCTACCGTAACTCTTCGTGTCGTTAAAGGCGACAAAAGGGCGAGGCGGAGCGAAGAGGCTAGGAATCCCGTTCTCAGTAAAACCTTTCCTCGAAGACGGCAAGACGAGCGGGGGGAGGAGAGGCATACGCCTCTCCGAACCCTATTGTTAGGGTCGCTGAATGCGCGTGTCTGTAGTACGAGTGATGTAAAGAGGAGAGAGATTGGTGAGATGTTTGTGAGGAGGAAGTTTGATGTGTTGGCGCTGAGTGAGACGGTGAGAAAAAGTTGAAAGGTAAGGGCGAATGTGAGTTCGGTGTTGTAAGTGGAAGAAGGTCTGGTGTGGAGGAAGGTGGGGCACGAGACGGTGTAGTAGTCTTGATTTTGAGTGATCGGTTGGCTAGTAGCGCTACCGAATCGAAGGAGGTGTCCCCAAGATTGAGAAGAGGTGCAGGAGGCGGTGGACGTGATGAAAGCAGGGAAAACCCCTGGTTTGGATAGAGTTGCGACAGAGTGCCTGAAGAAGGGTGGAGTAACGATTGTCGAATGGTTGGTGAGGTTACTGAACTTGTGTTTTGCGGCAGGCGTGGTATCGAGTGAGTGGCGCAGTGCCTGCATTGTTCCGCTATATAAGGGCAAAGGATATAGAAAATGAATGCTGCAACTCGAGAGATATCAGTCTGTTATGTGTGGTTGGTAATTTGTACGGGCGAGTGCTGATCAAAAGGATTAGAGACTGTATGGACTGCGTAATTGGAGAGGAACAGTGTGGCTTTAGGAGTGGTGTAGGGTGTACGGATCAGATTTTTGCAGTGAGACAAGTATGTGAGAAGTACCTTGCCAAAGGAAAGGATGTGTTCTGGGCCTTCATGGATCTGGAGAAGGCATACGACAGAATTGACAGGAAAGCGCTGTGGAGGGTGTCGCGTTTGTATGGAGTGGGCGGACATCTGTTGAAAGCAGTGCAGAGTTTCTATGCTGACAGCCGAGCATGTGTCAGAGTGGGGAGCGAGGCGAGTGATTGGTTCACAGTGAAAGTGGGACTGAGACGAGGCTGCGTGATGTCTCCCTGGCTGTTCAACCTCTATATGAATGGAGTGGTCAGGGAGGCGAACGCGAGTGTGCTTGGTCATGGCTTGGAACTATTGGAAGCGAATGGGCGGGGTTGGCAGTTGACCCAGTTGCTATTTGCTGATGATACGGCCCTGGTTGCGGATTCGGAGGAGAAGCTATGTAGGCTAGTGTCTGAGTTTGGTAGAGTGTGTGAGAGGAGGAAACTTCGAGTGAACGTGGGTAAGAGTAAAGTAATGAGATGCTCGAGGACTGTCGATGCGAGCAAAATTAGTGTCACCCTAAATGGAGAGCTAGAGCTCTTAGAGGAAGTTCAGTGTTCTAAGTATTTGGGCTCCCATGTGGAGAAAACTGAATTCGTGAAAACTGAAGTGAAGGCGAGATTGAAGGAGGGATGTAAAGTGTTGGGTGCACTGAAGAGTGTAATGAGCTGTAGGACGTTGGGGATGGAAGCAAAGAGAAGGCTGTATGAGGGTGTTGTTGTCCCAACTGTACTCTACGGACCTGAGGCTTGGGGGGTGAGAGCAGAGGAGAGAAGAAGGTTGAATGTTTTCGAGATGAAGTGTTTGAGGAGCATGGTTGAAGTAACGCTGAAAGACCGGATCACCAACGACGTGGTCCGAATCAGAACAGGGATGGTGAAGAAGTAGGAGAACAGAGTGGATTCGCGTGTACCGAGATGGTTCGGGCACATGGAGAGGATGGATGAAGGGAAATTGGTGAAAAGGGTGATGAATGCGGAGGCGAGTGGTCGCAGGCCTAGAGGTAGACCGAAGTTTGGGTGGATGGATGGTCTGAAGCAGGCGTTGGGAAGGAGAGACATGAATGTGGAGGTGGCGAGAGAGCGTGCAATGAACTGGCGTGAGTGGAGAATGGTTGATTTTGACGCTGTTCTGATGTGCTTTCCCGCCCTTGCCATCCCGCTGTCGGGATGGTCGTGAGTGGGGTTGGCCCGGCCATTATTACGCGGCAGGGGTAAACCAGTGAAAACTGTCGGGCCCTGCTGCTGACGACGGATCCTCGGACTACACTCGTGACCCTGAGTGTAAGTTGAGGGGCTACCGGCCGGACCCTTTAGCACAAAAGGGCTAAGTTGTGTGAGTGTGAGCGTATGAGGGTGTGAGGTGCGCCTTGCCGTCGGCCACCCCCTTTCTGGGGGATGCGGCCTAGTGTCTGTATCTGTACATTCCTACAATGTAATTTGTTATCAAGAGCGCAAAGTAGAGTGAACGGGATGTCTCGAGCGATACAAGTTAGTTTTCATTCGAGATTAAATTAACCGAGATGTCTTAGCACGGTACAGTCAATATCCTCCCATCGCCACTCATCAGCGATTAAGGGTAGCTACTATGAGTTACCACCGGTCTATGAATGCGAGTCATTCGCGTGAATAACAATATTAACAACGCCCAATTATAGTAAACTTTATGTGCTCTAGTAACAATGTTACTGAAAAAAATTCTAATAGGTATGCTATATTTTTGATGACATAAAATGGTATGCAATATGTCATGATTGGAAAATAATCATCATATCTTGTCTCTCAGTATCCACCAGTGAACAAAAGGCCTGGATAATATTTGAATACAGGAAGAATTCCTCTCCAACAGAGTTGGAACGGAAATTCGTGCGGAGATTAAATTTCAGAGGAAGAGGGACGAGCAAATAACATCCATATTCAATCGCGTTGTCAAAAATATCAATAAAAATTGAATTTCGAAAGTATAGCATCGAGGATGCATGACTTTCCAAACAACGGCAGGAGCCAATCAACTTGTTAGTTAACAGATTCAGAAAAATCCTATCATTTCTATTCGACAAATTTCTAAAGAACTTGACTTAAGCTAAATGCACTAACCATATAAAATTCTTCTTACGGAACTGAAAATGAAACCAAACCAGTTCCTCAAGTGGCAAGAGCTTACTTAAGCTCAAAAAAATCGACTTTTCCTTTTGTTCCTGAGTATCAGATTCTATCACTACAGACAGATACAGACTCTAGGCGGCTGAATCCCCGATGAATGGGGAGGGGGTGGCGGACGGCAAGGCGCACCTCACACTCCTCTCACACACTCACTCAAAGAAACTTTGCCCTTATGCGCTTCAAGGTCCGGCTGGGAGACCACGCAACACACGGTCAGGGTCAGGAGTGTGGACCGAAGTCAGTGTCAGCGGCAGGGCCGACAGTGAAAATGGTTTACTTCCGGTGCGTCTTAGTGACCGCCCACGACTATCCTGTTTCTTAACGCGACGCCATGGGCGGGAAAGCACATCAGGGCAGCGTCAAAACCCACACATTCTCCCCACACGCCTATCCATTGCGCGCTCTCTTGCTACCACCACACTTATGTCTCTCCATCCTAACGCTTGCATCAAGCCGTCTATCCACTCGAACTTCGGTTTATCTCTAAGCATTCGTCCCTTCACCTTAGCCAACGTCACCATTTCACTCAATTTCCAATCATTCATCTTGATCGTGTGCCCGAACCCACTCAAAACACGTGAATCTACTTTGTCCTCATCTCTTCACCATCCCAGCTCTAATTCGAAAACGTCTTTATTGATCCAGTCTCTCAGCTTCACTCCAGTCATGCTCCTCGAACATTTCATGTGGAAAACATTCAACCGTCTCCCCTCTTCTGCTCTCACCCACAAGTCTCAACTCCGTAGAGCACAGTTGAGACAACTACACCCTAAAACAACCCTTTTTTTCCTTTCATCCCCATCGTCCTACAGCTAATTATATTCCTCAGTGCACCGAACACTTTACACCCTTCCTTCACGTGCGATGTCACCTCTGTTTCCATCAGTTCAGACTTCTCCACATGACTAGATTAGATTAGAGTGACGAGGCTTCCTAGCGCACTGGAGTCATCGTCCTCCTGGCGCCGAATGTCAAACCAGCAAACAGTGCTTATCATGTTAGTCTTTGTTTTTCTACTTCTTTCAATGTTCGAGTTAGGTTTACTACTGCGCAAAGTTTAAAGTTCTTTACGCGGCGAACGTCTATGGTATGTACGGGGGCCACAGAAGGTACAGGAACTCCTAAGGTGCTGAGGCCATATGGTCCCAGCACTCCCCGGATGGCAAGGACTATTAATAGAGTTGTTAAGAAGGAGTCAGAGACAAGTGAAGGAAATTTTAACTAAACATAAGATGCAAATGAGGTACAGAAAAGTTAAGTAAATCAGGATCGGGTAGAAAAGGAGAGATAGTGAAAGGTGAAGAAGAGGGGAGTCTGCTGGAGGGAAATGAGGGTGTTCGCCCCTCATCCCCCCCCCCGGTTGGGCCGTGACTTCATGCGGCCCGTGCCCCTAACAGATGCCAAGGGGTGGTTCATCACATGAGACCAGGGACTGAAAACACTCGACTTCTTCCAATAACTCTCCATCTAGGAGGACACTAATTCTGCTTGTATCTACATTTCTCGAGCATCTCATTACTTTACTCTTACCCACGTTTAACTAGCAGCTTCCTCCTCTCACACACTGCCAAACACTGACACTGGCCTGCACAACTTCTCAGAATCCACAAATAGCAATTGACTCAACTGCCCATTCGCTTCCAACAGCTCTAAGCCACGACCCAATACATTCGCGTTCACCTCCCAGACCACTCCATCCATGTAGAGATTGAACAGCCAAGGAGACAACGCAGCCACGATTGTTCCACTTTTACTGTGAACCAAGCACTCACTCGCTGCCCACTCAGGCACAAACTCGGCTGCCAAAATAAAAACTCTGAGCCGCTTTCAACAGAATTCCGCCTACTCCATAAAGACGCAACACCTTCCAAAGCGCTTCTCTGTCGACCTTGTGGTAGCCGTTACAGATCCATGAAGGCTCAGAACACATCTTATTCCTCCGCTAGGCATTTCTCTCAGATTTGCCTCACAACCAAAACCTGATCGGTACACCCACTACCACTCCTGAAGCCACACTGCTCCTCGCCAATTGCACCATACGTACTGTAACTAATTCTCTTAATTAGCACTAAACAACTAACCGACAACACATCACAAATTGATAGGTACCCCAAGAGTTGCAGCATCTATTTCTACTCACTTGTCTTCGTACAGCGGGAGAAGGGGAGCACTGCGTTACTCTATCGGCCCAACGCCCAAAACTAAACACAGGTTCAGCAGCCTCACCAGCTATTCTACTATCGTTACCCCACCCTTCTTGAGACACTCAGTCACAATGTTGTACCATCTAGGGGGCTTTCACTGCTTGTATCATTTCTACCGCTTCCTGCACTTCTTATTCAGTAACACTGAAACACAAAAAATAATTTCCGAGGACGAGAAGTGGTTAACCCCTAAGGCCACATTCATACCACCTAAATTCAAGGTTCAGGATCGCCGCTAACCCTCATCAATATGAAGTTGTGTGATGAAGCTGCCCTACATTCAACCGAAGAAGATGTCAGGCGAGCTTCAGACAAAGCTTACACCAGCGCGTAGTATTTCAAAATGAATGTTATTTTTTTTGTGGATTTACCTTGTCTTTCAACTAGATGGCAGCGGCGCTGTGACCGACTGTAAGAGCAAAGTATCTCCAAGTAACTAAGTGTCCATGTTAGTTTCATAATACACACTCTTCAACATTCCTGCACTTGAGCTCGGGAAGCAAGATTGACATATAGTAGCTACCTGCATATCCACGCACTTTCTTTAAATATAAAAAAAACTGCGTTAAAGATCTGCACATAAAAGCTATACAGTTAATCATAGTTTTCCACTTCTCATAACCCTGACGGACTGCGGCACTATTTTTTTTATGTTAAAGACTAGATTGACAGGGCTTTACTCGTCTAACGCGTAGGAGATATTCTAACAAAAATGGTAATCTAGACAAGTGTTCTACAGAAATTCTCATGAATTCATAATGAATTACATTTTGCTTGTAACAATTTGTTATGAAACGTCCAATAAAAAAGAAAAATCTTACATTTTCAGATTGTCTTCGGCTAAACAAAGTGTCGTGCACATACATTTGAGTTGCACCACCTTTTCAGATAGCGGCATCATGGATATTCTAACAGGTAGCTGGTGCAGGCTATCCCGGTAATTGTTGACACATCAAGACTACGAAATATTTGTTGACGCCCAGCAACATTTGTTCCAGGCTCAGTGACGTTCTAATGAATTCATCTAGTGTTAAAAAGTCACCTTTATTCCGTAGGCGTTACTCACAAAACACGTTTTTCTGAAATCATGTATGTATGTATAGACATACAGCCGTTTCCCCCTAGTTAGGAGGGTGGCTAAGTTAGGCAGACACAGAGGGGGGAGGCGCCAAATCTCCCCGCCACAAGACCGCCGTGTCACTGCCGAGGCTCGAACTCGCGACATGCAGCACCAGAGGCTGACACTGCAGTCGGATACGCTAACCACTCGGCCACGGCGGCCTCTCTGAAATCATATAGCATCAAATTACTTACCACTTCCCAGTCAACTTCATTCTCCCTACACGCAATTATCACAGCTACATTCAATCGCCACGAAGCAATTCAGCAGCAGTAGCAGCTAGTAATTGAAACCCCCGGTACCACTCACCCCTACACCGTCACACCGCTCACCTGTGAACACCACCGTTGTCCCGAGCCACTGTCGTGAGGTGAGCGAGTTGCCGAAGATGACGACGCTGCCGAGCACCGTGAAGAACTTTCGCGTGGTGGTGGTGATACTACACGGCAGTGGACCGAAGTCGCTCACCATCAGGAAAATGAAGAACTGGTGGGGGAAGGGTTGGGTTAGGTGGCTGCATGATAATAGTAGGTAACTAATAATGACACGTAGCTAACCTCGGGATCAATTCAAGAATCAATTATACCAGCTTACTAATGATGGGACGTGTCCAGAAACAGGATCAATTTAGGTTTCTGCGAAGATGGTACATACATTAAGGATCAGTAGTAGCAACATGGGTTTGTCAACACTATTAGCAGCAGTGCGTGTTTACCTGTCCCAGTGCGCTGCACACGCTGAAAATCAACATATTGACCAGGACCTCAGGGAACCGCTGCACAAACGTCCAGAATGAGAACAGCTCTCCGGTCACCACGAGCGCTGCAACCAGAGTGTTAAACGTGAACATTCAGAGCATTTTTGCATCACGCAGGTACATAACTTCCATCATTGATAGCAGCGCGGCTTAGCGACAGATTTCAATTTTCTAATGTTATTTCTAATGTCTATGATGATGATGTTAGAGACTTGCCGCAGATGACATCACAGTCGAGCACTTCAAAGAACTTGCATGTGGTGGTGGCGATACTACACTGTGTTAAACCGTGTAGCAATCAGAGATGTGTCGGCATTTGGTTTCAAAGCACTGATCCGGGGTTGTTTACAACTTATTCAAAAGGGCTACTTTCAATTAGTTTTGATTTGGAGCGTTGACAAACGGCACACAGATTATAAATTAACAAGACGATTGAAGCTATAGATAATATGTGAAATGAGATCAACTGTCAATGCATCAGTTGATTCTTTCCAGATACCATAATTTTGAAAGCAAACTTTATATTAATGCCATTAGAAGCCACATATGTTTTTGGAAACCACTTACACCAAAATCCAAACTGTTGCTAAAGAGAGGGACCCACAGTCTTACATTCGTAGGGGTGAACACTTAACATGCAAATCCAAATGTTTCATACGTATATGGTGCATCACTTTCAACAGTCGACAGAAGGCGAGCATCATCAGTACGGCTGATCAGTGAGGATGGTACAAGTGAGTTCATCAAAAAACACGGATGCAGTGCATGTTTCAGGATCAGAATAAGAGTTGCGACTCATTTCACAGCGGCATTCTGGCTAATCCTGCCACTAGGAAGGATGGTATTGATACTTACTTGGCGGATCATTAAATCATTTTTTATTGGTGAAAAGCATTCAGTAAATAAAATAAGCCAATAATCAAACGGTAACATAAGTAATAATAGATGAGTTTGTTATTCACAAGCGACAGGCTAACTGTTGAACCAAAACCTGAACTTGCATCAGGCCAGGAGGTGACATTTATTAGGCTAGTGATGTTAGCACAATTGGTTGAATAAAATTTTCCAGGGCATGAAGTAGCTGATAATGAAAGCATACCAAAGATGATTTCAACATGAATCTGGTTCAATATCATAGCTAGATCAAATTTAGTTGTCACCTATTTATAAAAAAAATCTTTCACATGGTGTGTACCAATTAATTACTAAGCCAACACGTACAACCGCTCGATCTGCAACTTTAATAGATAGGTAGGTAAACAGTTTTACCGACAATGTTAATTGTATAACTCGTGCAGCTGTGATAATTTCAGATGTCACCAACCATTACCTTATTTTCATCTAGATGCCGAATTCTCACAATACCGTAACCGGACTTAATGCCTATCACGAACACAGAAACCGTAACATTTAAAATAGCCAGGAGGAGCTGAGAGCTTACAATTCGAATGATATCAACAGGTAACTCAAATAATGCATTCAGATACCTAGTTCTATAACGTAATTACTAATTGAACGGTTTGAGGTGCATTTCCCAATTGTAGCACAAGAGGTTTGCCACAAACAAGCTAAGAATACGTGGATGACACCGGGTTTACTAGTCTCACATCACGCGCAAGCTACATGTAAATTTCACAAAATGCAGTCCGTCACTAAACTGACCAGCTACTCGTGACAATAATATTCTAAATGTGATTGAGACCTCTCAAGAAAATTAAGAAAAATGTTTAAAATCAGAGTCACCTTCTTGTGAAAAATAAACAAATACAGACTCAATTATTATTGATGATTAGATTAGAGTGACGAGGCTTTCTAGCGCGCTGGAGCCATCGTTCTTCTGGCGCCTAATGTCAAATTAGCAAACAGTGCTGCATGAAGTTATTCTTTGTTTTTCTTCTTTCAATGTTCGAGTTAGGTTTACTACTGCGCAAGGTCAAAGTATTTTACGTGGCGAACGTCTATGGTATGATCGGGTTCCACAGGAGGTACAGGAACTCCTGAGGTGCTGAGGCCATATGGTCCCAGCCATCCCCGGATGGCAGTAAGGAGGAACACATACCTACCCTGATTCAGAGCTCCGAGGATCCGCAGTAGTCCTTAAGGTGTCGGGCTACGCGCTCCAACACCTGGTAAGGGGGAAGATGAAGAAGAGACAGAAAACGGGAATCCCATGCATGAGATCTACACTAGGTGTAGGGAATTTCACGCATGAGAACAGCAAGAATGGAAAGAAGGACTAGTCGTAGAAAAAGGTTTCATGAAAGAAAGAGCGCAACTTGGTTGTTATTTGCCACCCGAAAGGAGAATAGTTAGAACCGGTATGTGAATGTTTGTGTGTGTGTGTCTGTATGTGCGTGCGTGTTTGTGTGCAGCGACTATTAGGAGAGTTGTTAAGAAGGAGTCTGAGACAAGTTTAAGGAAATTTGAACTTAACATAAGATGCAAATGAGGTAAATGAAAAATCAAGCAAATCAGGATGGGGGAGAAAATGAGAGGTAGTAAAGGGTGAGGAAAAGGGGAGTCTGAAGGGAAATAAGGGTGTTCAAGCCCCCGGTTGGGCTTGAACACCCTTAGAGCATCTGCGGCCCGTGAGAGCATCTCATAACTTTACTTTTGCCGTCGTTAACTTGAAGCTTCCTCCTCTCACACACTCTCATCAACTCCGATACTAGCCTACACAGTTTCTTTTCTGAATATGCCACCAGTGCCGTATCATCTGCAAACAGCAGCTGGCTCAACTGCCAACCCCGCTCGTTAGTTTCCAACAGCTGTAAGCCACGACCCAATACACTCGCCTTCACCTCTCTGACCACTCCATCCATGCAGAGATTAACGCTGTGGAACTCAATACATATCTACAGCGTTCACTGCTAGCTCACGGTTCTTGACTGCAGAGACTGAGTAGGGAGCACATATAGTCTAGGTGAATACTGTGCATCATTTTTGCATCAATACCCAGATACTCACACTAGGCCGAATCCCGCAGGAAGGAGGGTGGCCAGGAACTTCACACTTCTCTCATACTCACACTCAAACAAGATTAGTCCATTTGCGGAAGAGGTCCAGCCGGGAGACCCTACAACACACACTTCGGGTCAGGAGTGAGGTCCGAGGTCAGTGTCAGCGGAGGCCCATCAGTAACTGGTTTACCCTTGCCGCGTCATAGTAACCGCCCTCCTCTCTCCTCACCATCATCCCGTTTCTAAACGAGATGCCAAGGGCGGGATAACACATCTGGCAGCATCAAAACTCACACATTTACAACCATTCTCCACTCACGCCTTTCCATTGCACGCTCTTTCGTTACTTCCACACTTGTGTTTTTCCTTCCTAACGCCTGCTTCACGCCTTCCATTTACCCAAATTTTGGTCTGCCTCTAGGCCTGCGTCCATTCACCTCTGCATTTGTTACCCTTTTAACCAATCTCCCATCTTCCATCTTCACCATGTGATAGAAAAATCTCTGAACACGTGAATCTACTGTCCTCTAACTTTTTCACCATCACGTTCTAATTCGAACAACACCATTATTGTTTCTGTCTCTCAACGTTACTCCAGACATGTTACTTAAACATTTCATCTCTAAAATTTACGGCCTTCGTATATTTTCTAAGCTTGTTTCCTCAAGTCTTAGCTTCGTAGTGCACACTTGGAACAATTACCCATTCACACAACCCTTTCTTTGATTCCATACCCAACATCTTACAGCTCATTATACTTTTCAGGGCTCCAACATTTTACATCCTTCCTTCACTTGCGATTTCACCGCAGTTTCCACTTCTTCAGACTTCATATGAGAGCACAGGCAATTGAAACACTGAAATTACTTCAATACCTTTCTAAAGAAGAGGACACTGATTCTGCTTGCATCGACATTCCTTGAACATCTCATTTATTTACTTTTTACCCACTTTAACTCGCAGCTTCTTCTTCTCACGCACTGTCAAACCCGGACACTAGCCTGCACAACTTATCCTCTTATTTCTCCCTAGTGCTGCATTATTCATAACCTGTAACAGACTCGGCTGCCAACTCCGCCCATTCGCTTCCAACAGCGTTGCGCCACGTCCCATTACACTCGCGTTCACCTCCCTGACTATTCCATCCATATAGATTGAACAGCTAGGGAGACATAACGCAGCCTTCTCTCAGTCCAACTTTTACTGCAAATCAAGCACTCACCTTGCTCCCCACTTACACATGCTCTGCTGCCATCATAGAAACTCAGAACTGCTTTCAATAAACTCCCGCCCACTCCATACAAACGCAACAACCTCCATAGCGCTTCCCTGTCACCCCTATTGCAGACTTTTACCAGATCCATGATGAACCAGAAAACATCCTTTCCCTTCGCAAGGTACTTCTCATATACTTCTATCACTACAAGAATCTGATTGAAACACAATCTAACACTCCTGAAGCCACACTGTTTCTCGCCAATTGCACCATCCGTACTGTCTCTAATTCTCTTGATTAACACTCTCTTGCACACCTTACCAAAACCACATAACAAACTGATACCTCTCGAGTTGTATCAATAATTTTTATCACCTAAGCCTTCTACACAAAACAATGCAAGCACTGTGTCACTCAATCGGCACGGCGCCCGACACAAAATACAGATTCAGAAGCCTCTCCCTGCTTTCATCATCTCGACAAACGCCTGCATCTCTTACTTAGTATTGTCCGCAACCAGTCCCTTTCAAACCCGGCATCAAATGTCAACCTCTCAGATATCCAACAGCTTGCCACCACCCACAACAACAATGTCAACCTCTCTGACATCCAACAACTGATCAAAATACTCGGCCCACCTTTTCCAAACTTTACCACTTTCTAACCAGACCCGGCGGTGTTTGTCTTTCACCACATCCTCCTTCCCTGTCTCCCCCTTTCACACCCTCTTAACCTCTCTAGAACATTTTTTTATTCTCCTGAACATTTTGAAACACCAGTTTACCCTACCAAGCATCATCGTCCCTCTTAGCTCTGCTCCTCTCAATAGTTGTCTTAGGACACCACCAACTTTGTTTCTGTTCCAACGCAAGTTTGAGCTCTTTGTTCCACCACTCGCAGCCCTTCCTTCTGCACCCACTTACACCACATTTTTTTGCACATCTCAACAATGTATCTCTGAAAGACTCACATGCTTCCTCAACACTTCTCAAGTAATGCCCTCTCACCCTGTCATATTCCTTCATAAATGTCTACTGAAACTCCTCACCTCTGTTTTCCACATTCACTTCTCTCTCCTTTACTATCTCTGTTTTGCCTCCCATTTTTTTGTTTCCCTTCCACTTCTGCTCCACTCTTATTTGTCCTTCCACCAGTAGATGGTCAGACATTCCTCCACCCTCTCCACTCAACACTTGCACATCCAACAGCCTCAGGTGGGACATGGGTATGCATAGTGACCAGGGTTGGGTTTTATGTCACCGGCTTGGAGAAAGAGGAGGGGAAGAAATGCCGATGGTTGTTCACTCCCCCTCCCTCAGAAAAAAAAGGTAGCTATAATGTGTTGTTGCTCTGGTGTTTCTTGTTTTGTCGGTGGCCCAGGCGCCCGGGCAGTGCACAGTCCGGTGTTTACGCTGAAACGATCAACTTACCTACAATGCATTGATTCTTCCCTACAGTAATAGACCTACTTACATATAATTACTCACTTATCCACAATTTAAATTATTATAGGCTTACCTATAATGTGGGTGTATAATGTGAGAGTCAACAAGCTACTAATTTT
>SDVV010011376.1:0-15870 GCA_016164225.1 Gammarus roeselii | reverse complement strand
AAACGGCACTTTGATGGAGATCAGTGTAGTGGTTTAAAGGGCTTGAGCCGGACGAAGGTGGTGGAGACGTAGAGGCAAGATTGATAGTGTTTTGGTTACATGATACAGGAGGAGGGAGGGAGGGAGGGAGAGAGGGAGGAGGGCAGTTTAGAGTAGGTTACCCTCACGAGCCGATGCTTGAAAAAGCCGCGTTCACGTTGAAATAAAAACATGCCATCTTGCCAAGTTTACGTTTTCTTGGAGAACAACTTAATTGTATTCTACACACAACGCACCTTCTATTTCTTGTCTGTTTACTCGCTTACCATTTATAAGCTTCCGAGTTCGTGCACTATTCAACCTTATTACATTATCATAACAGCTTCACAATATTAATCGTGCATCTTCAACATGTAGCTGCCCCGTTTATGTGTTCATGTATTATTGTTAAAAATAATATGAAAACCATATCGTGTATTAATTTGAACCTTGCACCACCTTCAAGTCAATTAACGACCAGATAGTTATAAAATATCGTAACAACTAGTCGTTCACTAGTATCCTGCAGTGGATTACTTAACTAGTCTTACACTAGTATCCTACAGTGGATGACTTAACTAGTCGTGCACTAGTATCCTGCAGTGGATTACTTAACTAGTCTTACACTAGTATCCTACAGTGGATGACTCAACTAGTCGTGCACTAGTATCCTACAGTGGATGACTTGACTAGTCGTGCACTAGTATCCTGCAGTGGATGACTCAACTAGTCTTACACTAGTATCTTACAGTGGATAACTTAACTAGTCTTACACTAGTATCCTACAGTGGATGAAAATTTGGTCATGAACATATCTAAACCCGGATTTAAACCTACGTTGACATTTAGAGACTTTCCAATAATCACCAACTCTACTTTCAAACAATGGGTAAACTTAATGCAATAAAAAAATGAATTATGAGGTATGGCTTCTTATACAAACAAAACTTGTCCAATATCCAACGTAAGTAACCCTAAAAAAAGTGAAACCTATGGACATAACCCACCTTGTAATAAAAAGTCAGTAATTCTTAAAGTAATACCCTATAGGAGCTGACCATTTTTATACAAGTCAAACTAAAAATGAGACCAGCATCCTGTATCAACATCTAAAACCAACAAATAATTTCTAAGTACAACAAATGAACTGAAATATTTCTGATGAAAATCTCCAACTAGCAGTAAAACTCGACAAATAACCTACAAAACTTATAAAATGCCCTCAATATAAGAATAGCAATTCAAATTCTATACCAATACTGAAATCTACATTAAAAATAAAGACATACGGGAAAGCCTTCCTTACGCATACAAATCCTACACAATATCAGACGTAAATGTCTTCATAATACGTAAAACCTATATAAATAGAAATCACTTAGAACAAATAAACTGAAATAATCTTACAGTCATATGGTGCAGTGAACGTGTAATTATAAAATGCTCTACTCATAACAAGGAAAAATACTCATTAAAATCTTCTACCAACACATTAGCCGACATTAAAAAGAAAGGCATACGAGATAGCCTTCCTTCCCACACAAATTCTGCAAAATATATGACGTAAATATCTTGATATGACGTGAAGGCGATTTCCATTACCAACGGTTTAATAAATATACTGGAATAATCCGTAGTAAAGGAATAGTATCCGTAGTAAAGGCCATTTTTTATCTTAAGACATCTAAATCTGGACCAAAATTCTACATGAACAGCTAAACCTCCCAATAATTTCTAATACTAGAAGAACAAACATAAATATTTCCTATTAAAAAACTCATTTTTACAGTAAGACCTTAGAAATAAATGTTTCACTCACAATAAAAAATTATTTAGCCGAATTCTCTTCCGACGCCTAAACTTACATTCAAAACATATGACAAGCGAGATATCCTTTCTCTCCCCCTTCAAATCCTGCCTAGCCACTAACGTAGGTAACCTAACAAGGAGTGAAACCAATATACTACACCAACATATAACTAATCAAATCTCCTACAGCTACAGCAATCACCGTCAAAAAGCGTAACACATGAATCGTAACAAGACGTAAATAAACGAAATTGTAACTAAGCTAATTTTTTACATTGAATATGCCAAACCTAATATACCTTATTATTTCCACGTAAATATAAATAACCATTCCAATTCTCTACTGATGTCTTAACCTTCGATCAAAAATAACTCTTCAAACTTTCTTGCGGTAATAAAGATACCATTACATAACACAAGACACTGAAAAGTCAGCGGGGAAATAAATTTCAATTGATTAGATGCTTTACTTTGTGTATCAAAGTATCTTTTTTTGCATTTGAATTTCCTATATTAAAAACGTCAAACACCAACGGCGCCGCGCAGCTCGAGATGAAGAAACACAGACTTCCAGCAATCCGTAGCGCTGTTGGAAAATCGTCCGGTGGGCAAACACGTACAATATACACCTATACACACGTTCACCATACATCACCCTCCTTTTATCATCCGCCATGTTACCTAACTCAATTGATCCGCATTTTGTAGCTTTACTTTTTTAGTCGCGTTTTGTGACTTTGCTACTGTATGGTAATTACTTCTTGACGCAAGGTACGCGTCATACATTAGGATTTTTTTTTGTATTTTTGAAGTTTGTTTTCACACAGATAATTTCTAATTAGTTCACAGTAAATGTACCGGGCCATTGAGGCAAAAAATATTTAGCGAGTTATCAATTATGCCCACAGGTTTCAAACCACTGACAATTAGCTTCGTACGTTCATATTTAATTTCAAATAAATCCAGCGTCAATAACATGAATAATTTCAAGTGTTTCCTCCAATTTGAAGCACTGATTTGTACTGAACACTGCCCGGTTTCAGTAACTATAATTATAATCTCTACTATTTTTTCAACCAAAATGGTTGAGTTGGGTATAGGAAGATGGGCGTTTGTAAGTACTCACGGACCAGGTAGCGAGAGGAGTGAGTAGGCAAGGAACCATGACGACTAAAACATTGAGACTACACTCTCCCCGAGTTACCGTTCCTGCAGGAAACATACGAGATATTCATTAGATATTCAATACATTTATTTGGTCCCTTATATCTCACCGTTAAAATCTAAAAAAAAAACATGCATGTGCAATTTAATAGGATGAGTTTTCTCATTAACAGGCTTTCGTTGACTAACAATATTTGATCACTTGTTAGGGAGATTCAGCATTCGGAAACAGCAGGTTCAAAATGTCAAGTCTTGAATGCGCTTTACTGGACCGGGAACAAAGGCGGTTTCTCCCTTCCTTAGTTGGAAAATTTACGGGTACGCGCCAAAAGAGTTCGTTCAAAAAAACTAGGTTAGGGTATTTAAGCTCGTTGCACTGGTCTTCTGTGGCGTACCCATTTGTTTTTGATGAGAATGCATCACCATCACGCATAATTTGATGCATTTTTCTTCTTCATGAAATTCAGTGTCGAACCTGGGTGAAGGGGCTGTGAAACTACGCAATCTCAACCTTTATACACTAGAGAAGCGTCGAATCAGAATTGAAATGATCGAAGTGTGGAAGATTACAAAGGGCAAGGAAAACGTCAACCGAGTGAGTCTTTAAACTCTAGATGCGAGCGGAGTGACCAGGAATAATGGATACAAAATCTTTCGTCAGCGTTTTTGTATCCGTTGGTCAGCGTAGTAGTCGTTGGTCAGCCACATCACGCGGAATTTCTTCACGTATGGAGGTATCGATGAATGGAACAACTTTCTGCGAAGTTGTTAACAGCGATACAAACGATACGTTCAAGTCTCGGCTCGATAAACTCTACTAGAATCGTCGCTAAGTAGCTTCCGGCCGTAGCGCGCTTACCAGCATATCTTAGAAATAGGTGTCCGGCATTGACATACCTAAAATAGTGCCCGGCATGAGCACTAGCACGATAAAACCGGTTGCCGGATGTTACCTACTCGTTGCAAAACGGTGTCCATCAAAAACACCGTTCTACATTGGTTCAACGAGGATTGAAACTGTGATTATCTCAAATCAACATCGTGGGCCGCTGGCTTTCACTTCAGGTGCAGATTCGAGTTGTTCCGTGCATCATCGTTAAATGCTATTTCTTGGTACAACCTTTCATTTTCTCGACCTTTAATGATCGAATAACACACATATTGCTCTCCTAAACGCTCTACTTCAGAACTATTACTCTACCATCAAAAGGCAATCTAGTTTGGGCCAAAACGCCTATTGTTGTTTTGTTACACGTGTAAACACTTGTAAGCCTCCTTCTTCCCCTCTGTGCGCCACACTATTTGAATTACATTCAGTTTTCTTACATAAATGTACAAGTTTCACAGTGATCAATAATTTACACTCAAATATATACATGTACATATTATATGTATATTAGTGTGTGAATAATTATATTAAATTTTCGTCCAAGATGGCATCCTTGAAGGTTTAGAAATTGGGCCCAAGAAAAGCCCGTACGTTTGCCCTGCGGGTTAAAACTCGTACTCTGGAATAATTGGTACGTTAGCCCCGCGGGTGGTAAGCGAATTCCTTTGCCACGTGAATTAGAAACACGCGCTCCCATGTTAGGTTAGGCATGTCAGGAAAAAACACGCTCCTACAGTAGCCGGCCAATATATCCAGCTGCTCGCAACATAGGGTTACACGTCAGCACGGACCACTACCTCATGGTATCCAACAGCATCAGGGTGGGCACCACACATTGCGTTTTCATTTCGTACTATACTGAAACTTTCACTCGTGACTGTAAACTGTACATATATCGTAATATTGAAAAAACGTCAGTACTGAGCATTAGATAAAGTGTTATCTATTTACCCATTATGTCCCTGCAATAGACATATGCAATGATCATATAAGTAACGCTACTTCATATACTACCCACATCAGGTTTGGCGCGACTTCGGTCAACCATCAACAGGCAGAGATTGTACCTGTGTAATTGCTCTAAAATGAAGTGTCAACTAGTTTTCAAGTTTAGACATGATTGGCATACCCATTCAATAAGTTAACAGTGATATTTCACAAACTTTACCTCAATTTTTCCTTCGACTCTACTCACAATCGCCCTCGGTATTTCTTTGGGTTTTACCTTCCCGGTTATTTAAACAGTCTTTTAACGATATCAGACCAAAAGAGGTGGATTTGAGTCCAAATGCGTTGTACGAGCTGTCGGAAATCGTTGTTTTCGTTCTTTGATGGATGATGCAAGCGAGGTAGTTGTATCGTAATCATGAATATATCGTAATTAATATAGTCATCGATTTAACGCACTTTTTGTTTAGTTCGATTATATCCATTAGAATTTTGAATAAAACGCTGCATTTTGGCGCATAAAATTCAATCGAATTACGATCAAGAACTTGAATTCGATTTGAACTATATGATTGAGTTGACAATTTGGAGTGGTTATATTGCGAACACCTTAAAATAACCTTCCACTTCAATAAGGAAAATGGAAACTGTCTTATTTTTGATGACAATTTTTTTTTTATTAACTACAATCTTACCTCAATAAAAATGCCGCCCCGGCGCATTTTACGTGATAATATTTAGGTTCACGTGTGTTAGCCAAACTGTTCAAGAAAGCGTCACCTTATACTGAACAAATGTCTGGGTTACACCGAACAAAACATCTGGATCGCCGAAGCAAACCAATGCTTATGTGTGGGGAACATAGAGTGCGAAGATTTGTCGTGTTGGATAAACAATACATTCACGTTTTAATGAGTTCGCAATAATTGTTTACAGGTCAATGTCCAAATAGCAAAAGTATTATATGCATATGTTTTTCACTAGTAATGCGTTACGGAGGCGCGGCATCATGTAGTAAGTGTTACGACTGTTCTACGCGTTTGTTTACCACGATGATTACTGCGTTCTGCTTCAGAAGGCGCTGAGAATCGTTTCGCTTTTTCGCTTTTAAAGCGGGTTAGCATTTACGGTGACACGAAAAAACACATGGGGCGAAACGTTTCAGCGTTACGTTTGCCACCCAGCAGAAAGCGCTCTAATGATTTTATCGTCAACTTCAACTACGCATGTTTATCTCATACGTCTATCAAATTAATAGCCTCGGAAACTATAACGAAGTGATTATTTTCGAGGCCCTTACCATAAAATAATGAAGAGGGCAAAATTCTGAATAAATATTTTATTCCGAAGGCCTTCTTACCAGCGGGAAATGAATATTTGATGATCATTTGATGTATTGTTTAGTGCATCCGAGTATCTGTTTCAATGCATTTTAATTTACTATACTAGTCAATAGAACAAACAAAGTTTTAAAAAGTGCAGTCGATTTTCTGGAAAACACTTCACGATGAGAAAAGCATCCCAAGTGTCTCAATTAATCAGTCTTCTGCAAAAAAAATCGTCGGAATTACGTCGTGAAGCGTACATCTGATTACAATGTATGGAAAAATGCCAGTTCACAATTTTCTAAACCGCACGTATGCCTTATTCTCGTCAAACTAGTTCAATGAGGTTACACTTTTTTTTTCATTCGGAAACTGTGTAATAAAATGAGTGTATTCATTATAACTAACTCGGAAAAGGATAAATATAAGGTTTATAAAAACAGAGGTTATTCCTAATGATTCGTGAAGTAAAAAATGTTGGATTTCAGAGGGTCTTCAATGGGCAAAATTTGAGCAAATTAACGATTGATGGGTCGAACGAGGCACCAGCAACTTGATACCAAGCGTAGAACTGACTCCAACACCAACCACTCAACTGCGGTAATCTCGGTCGTGCTCTAAATTTTACTTCAACTTGTTTACATGTTTACAAGTGTAAGAAGACAACAAGAGGCCTATAGGTCCAAACTAGGTTGCCTTTTGATAGCAAGAGGATTAGTTCAGAAGTAGGACCTCTAAGAGAGCTTCATGTCCCATTTCTGTTTTTAAACATCGTGAAAGGGAACGGCTTAGCTTTTTGTCGGCGATTTATGTAGAATTTATCGAGCCGAGACTTGAACGTTTTGACTGTATTTTTCTCCGCGGATTCATGCCTTGAAGGGATATTTAAACAAACGCGTACAATTTTAGCGACGAAAATCAGAAACGTCTTTAATAAGCACAACAAGAAGCATCGAGTTAAACTGAAATGATCTCCTAAAATCGAAACCCAATCAATGCATTAGAGACGTCATTTCTTGTGGGGATACGGTTCCTCTAGTTAGGGTTAGTCAGACAAGCTCCACCCCTCTTCCAACTGCAGACGCCCGATATCAAACCAACATTAGATCATTAGTGTATATAGTCTCAAAACCTTTCTTACAATATCAAGTAAGCCAACGTGTTGGAAGTTACAAAGATATGTTCCCTTCTTGTAATCATCTTGCACTACATTATCCACCTTCCACCTCCACCTTCTCATAACATCTTTTGTTAATAGCCACTGATCAAAAAATCACGGCACACGCTCTGACCCACGGTAATTTTCGTGTTATCAAGAATTTCAGGAAATGCTATACCCCCAGCAGCAGTTGGACTTGGCTCTTCTATACCCCCAGCAGCAGTTGGACCTGGCTCTTCTATACCCCCAGCAGCAGTTGGACCTGGCTCTTCTATACCCCCAGCAGCAGTTGGACCTGGCTCTTCTATACCCCCAGCAGTAGTTGGACCTAGCTCTTCTATACCCCCAGCAGCAGTTGGACCTGGCTCATCTATACCCCAGCAGCAATTGGACCTGGCTCTTCTATACCCCCAGCAGCAGTTGGACCTGGCTCTTCTATACCCCCAGCAGCAGTTGGACCTGCTCTTGACATCGTCCCAACTGCACCTATAACACATACTCATTTTCCACAAGAGGACGCCACCTTTCTTTTTCTGTGTTTTCCCGCCATCGCGAGTGTTTGAGGAAATTTATTTATTTCATTGCGTTATGTTTGCTTTCGGTGACCGTATAAATGTATTTATTTCATTGCGGTATGTTTGCTTTATGTGACCGTATATATGTATTTATTTTATTGCGGTATGTTTTATTCATGTGACCGTATAGATGTATTTATTTCAGTTCGGTATGTCTGCTTTATGTAACCGCACAAAATGAAGTAATGATCCGTATAATCAAACTATATACGGGGTCTATCAAGGTCGGACAAATGATTTACTAGCAGAAGCACTATATATGATGGCACTTCTTGAATGCATGATGGACTGCTCAAGTGGATGATCCACACGCTGCACCTCTAGAATGCAAATGGGACTGCTCAAGTGGATGATCCACACGCAGCACCTCTTGAATACAAGAAGGACTTCGAAAGTGGATGATCCACACGCAGCACCTCCTGAATGCAAGAAGGACTGCGCAAGTGGATGATCCACACGCAGCACCTATTGAATGCAAGAGGAACTGCGCAAGTGGTTGATCCACACGCAGCACCTCTTGAATGCAAGAGGGACTGCGCAAGTGGATGATACACACGCAGCACCTCTTGAATGCAAGAGGGATGACGTGAGTACATGATCAACACGCAGCACCTCTTGAACGCAAGAGGGACTGCGCAAGTGGATGAACCACATGCAGAGCCCCTCTTGAATGCAAGAGGGACTGCGCAAGTGGTTGATCGACACACAGCACCTCTTGAATGCAAGAGATATGACGCGAGTAAATGATCCACACGCAGCACCTCTTGAATGCAAGAGGGACTGCACAAGTGGATGATCCACACGCAGCGCCTCTTGAATGCAAGAGGGACTGCGCAGGTGGTTGATCCACACGCTGCACCTCTTGAATGCAAGAGGGACTGCGCAAGTGCATCAACCACACGCAGCACCTCTTGGAAGCAAGAGGGAGTGCGCAAGTAGATGATCCACACGCAGCACCTCTTGAATGCCAGAGGGATTGCGCGAGTATATGATCCACACGCAGCACCTCTTGAATGCAAGAGGGATAGCGTGAGGTGATGTTCCACATGTCTTTTTATATTGATGGAGCAGGCATGACAGTAGAGTAAAGTGTCCGGAAACACAAATTAGTGAAGGAATATAGATAGGGATAAATAGAGTTACTTCTCAGTCTAGGGAGTTTGCGCCCCATATTTTCACGGACGGCCGGAGTCAGGCAGACGGCTAACGAGTGACTCATTCGGACGGACGGGCGGACGGACGGGCGGACAGCTTTTGGATTATTCATAAAGTATGTTCATAGGTTCTATAAGTTAATAGGTTATATAAATAGAACGATTGCATACTACCTTAGGTATTCACATTTCAATGCTGGGCATACAGTATTGCAATTCCATTGCATGTCATGTTGCATATATGCATTTTCAATACAAGTCATGTGAATGTTTAGGGGTTTCGATAACACACATTCATAAGATAATTTATATTGATAATAAATCTAACAGTTACATGATAATTTAGATGCAGTAATAGAGATTAAAACTCCACACTTTCTTGCATGAATGTTGATTTCCGGAGACGTCTATGATGATTTTCTCAACCTTGGTATCATTTCTACGTCGTTCGCTGTTGATCGATTTACACGTGGCATAGATTCAATTAGTTTAATGTTACTTTCTGCGATTGTATTATCAGTACCATTGCGCTCTGTTTTAGTTACTCTTGCAGTAACTCCTTCTTTCGTTTCCTCCGTTGTGAGCTATCGGACGCTGAAAAATGTACAAAATAAACATCTGACTGAAACATTCCTTCAGGAGGAGAAAGAACCCGTTATGGATTAATTCAAGATGCAAATTATTTGCTCAGTGTGAATTGGATTGTCTTTATCAATGGAAGCATTCCGTTATAATTCTCTCGCTTTGGAAAAGGAAGTGAGATTGCTCTTCCATTTTAAATCCATGTTTACATCAGTGTCATCACCCAAGAGTATAATTGACTCATTCTTAGTGGTTGGATGCTTGGTACCAGCTCGATATTGAATTTAGGCAACGTTTTGTGTTTTCTATCTATTTATTTCATATGTATATAATATCTATAGGAATAGTATGGTTTATTAGTTTGGCAGTTAACGGGTCGATGTTTATATTTCTTAGGATGCAGTAGATTTGTTACGAAAATCTATCTATATCCATAGCGCATAATCCAGTTTTGAACCAGATATATCGGTGTTACCATGTTTCAAATGTTTCGTTATCAAGCGCATGTAGACAGTTCGGGTAGTCTTATCTCGATTTTTTGTATAGCAAGTAACAGTTGGATAACCTACAGCGACAGTACCTGAACGATATGGATTTATTGTAAGTTATTGTATTGTGTTATGTATACTTAGTAATGATCGTTTGATATATGTTGATTTTTTTTTTTTTAATTTTAAATAGTTATCTCACACAGCTATTGGAATTTTTAGGATATTTTAGGCTTGCATGTTCCATGTAACACAATTTTTTCTGGCATAATTGGTCGGTTATTGCATCATTCTTCTTATTTTATTAAAACTTGACCGTTTTAGTATATTTCATTCAGTTTTGTATGTTCTGTGTAGAGTTTCCATCTTCGATGCGAGATATTGGGTATTTTATACAGTTATAGGAATATTACGTTAGTATCTGCAATGTAGAACCTTATTTCAGGTGTAATTTAGTTACATGTTGTATAGTTTTAGTGTTTTATATTTCTTTTTACATCCTGGTACAAGATTTGACGTAGATATTATAAAAATAGAAGATTCGATGTGTTACAAACCCGGTCTTGTTGTTTGCTTGTTGTATGTTTATTGTAGGACCATACTTCGATGTTTATAAGTTAGAGGAGTCCCCTAGGCCAAAGCTCGTTGTGTTTATGTTTATTTTTATAAGTATTCCGATTTACTCTGATGGATACCATAGTGTATTACAATTTTTAGTATCGGTTAAAACAGAGTAGATAACCTAATTTGGCTGTTTTTATAGTTGTTGTTGCATGATTTTTCCACGATACTTGTAGGAATGTATATTTAAGAGTTGTAAATCCGTACTACATCTTTATGAAATTTCGTCATTGATCCCTAGCATGTGTGTAGTTCAACGTTTTAGAAGACGATTTACTGGATGGATGGGTCCTGGTGTAGAGGCGGCTCACGTTCTTCGGTGGTCATTTTGAGTTTGTCCAAGTTCAACGTGATTTTGTAAGTTCATGCGGATGTCGGTCTTAACTTTCATGGTTTTTTATTGAGGTTATCCGGCAAGCTGCTGATTGTTGCAGTGATTTACTTAGGTCGTCAGTGAACAGGAACCCAGCTTCTTATGGCCACACACTCTTTGAGACTCATGTCAGGCCCATTCTTGACCACTGTACCTGTGTATAGATTCTTGGTTATATCCAGGATGTGACTTTGCTCGACGTTGTTCAGAGATGATGGACTAAACAGATGCATGGTATGTCTGAGATATTGTACCATGACTGGGTGTTACCTCAAAATTTGTTATATTTCAGTGGTAGATTGTTGAGAAGTGACCTAGTAAAGCATTGTAGAGCTCGTTGTTATGACACAGTGGGCTTGGATTTTTTCCTACTAGAGGCATAGCATCAGTTAGGTCTAGGAATTTGTTATGGATTTGAATGGACACCGTAATATTATTATTTGTTATGCATGAACTCAGTTGTAAATGTCAGATATTTTCGGTATGGCTGTTATGTTAGTATATGATTTTCTCATGAGCCAGATCACCTTATGAGTTTAAGTACAAGATTATTTCTATTTCTATTAACTACAAGATCGGTAATGCGTATCGGCATCATGTATTGATTGACCATACACCTCCTATATTCGTGTAGGATTTATCATCTGGGTGTGGTAGGATAAACCGTACATTTTACTTAATCAATGTTGCTTAAGCCTTAGTAGAAAAACTTGCTTAGCAATTTTTTGCTGTTATACTTTTTTGAACGGTTATCATAAGAATATAACTGTGTTTGATATAAATTCGCAGAATTTCATGGAATGTTGGTATAAAATACGCCTAATTGGATGTAATGATCCAAATATTGATATGTTTTTTCTCTCGACTTTGGATTTGGTTCCGGTTCCATGTCGTCTTGGAGAACTAATCTACCAGATTTGTGTAGAGTGTTAGTGTTAAAATTCTTCAATAATTTCATGTACATCTCAACTATGTTATCCGCTCGCATGTCTCTACTAGATGCTTATTCCCGCATGTTTTACTTTAATAACGGGTTGTGATCCGTTTGCAGTTTATACACTTAGAAGTTATTGATTAATTCCGGCTTTGTTATGAGATTGCGTTCCAATTCAGAATATCTGACTTATTCGAGCATTCGCCAGATCCACTGTAGTTTTTTGTAATGTAGAGGGGCCGTAAACCTACCCCATCCTCACCTATCCTAACCTAATCTAACCAAGGAATATATTTTTTCCCGTTTTCATACTTATGTCATGTATTTTTTCATTGATTTAAGCTTTATTCATATCAAATCTATCCACTTGACTCTGTAGTTTTTACCAATCTTTACCAGTTTATGTACCTACACATATATTTTTTTCACTTTGCTTGTTACCAGTCCAGTAATATCGGCTAGTTTCAAGCAATGTTAGGTGATCGCTCGTTAGTAGACTGTTGAGTTCAAAACGTTTATGTAAACTTACCGTATAAGTCAGTGATTGTTATGGGCGTTGAAGCGTTAGCAAGTTTTACGTATGGTTTTACTGTTATCAATGTAAGACAACGTAGATCAATATCAATGAATGCAAAAAGGGTTACCATACACTGCCATATACTATAATACCTAGGCAACCTAACTTAACAGTCATCCTATACCAATAGTTATGTTTTTTTTAAGTTTGATGCTTATGTATGATATTGATATGTATGAAACTCTCAACTTGGGCTATTTATTTAACATATCAAAAGCAGTTTAAATACACTTCTCCAATTTGATCTAGCAAATATCCTTTTGCAGATGTTTAGATTCTAGAATTTTTATCGATATCTCTGTTACATGTTTGGATGAGACTCAGCAGGTAGGATCCAAAAGAACTAATGCACTTCATTTTGTTACACTCTTTTAATGTGGAACAGTTTCATGCAATATTAGGGTCAAAGATTTAGTCATCCTAACCAACTTAACCAATAATTATAAATTGTCATACAAGTTTGATGATTATGTATGATATTTAGCCCTTATTTTGTGCGATGTACATATCGAATTCCCCCCACACGGCTTTATTATACGTAGTTTTTTTTTTAATGTCACACACCAGGCACACACATACACGATTCGTACGCTTATGCAGGGACTGTCACGGTATAATGACGGCGTATACAAGGGTCAATACCGGCACAATGTAGACACATACACACATTTGTATGCATATACAGGATCGGTTAAGATCTGTAGCATTTTACCTCTAATCTATGATTTTTTTCCACTAGAACAAAGTCCCTTGTTTTTGTTACAAGATATTTAATGTGGACCACCTTCACATCATGTTAGGTGAAAAGAACTAATCATCCTAATCTAACCTAACCTTTTCTAACCAAGAATTAAGTATTATCGATTAACTTTCCGTGGATACATATGATACTTATTCATTGATTCATGATATATTCAAATCCATCCTCTCAACTTGGCTCTACATTTTGATCTATCCGTTGCAGTTTGATATACACTTCCAATTTTTATCTAGCAAATTTCATCCATTTTCATATGCAAATTACATCGTTTGCTTTGATTGTTATACCTATTTTCATATGATTCATGATTTTTACATGCTATTCACACCCATCAAAACCTAACCTAACCCGACCTCATGCATGGTATTCAGTCATTGATATATACATATGAAGCTTTCCAAACGACTCTAAATATCACTTAAACATATATGTTATCTATTTTTTTGTCATCCTCAACCCATATTAGTGAGCAAAGAGGACCCATTTTCAAACTTAGATGGATTGAATGTTACAAGCAATTCATATTTGTATCCAGTTTCAAACAAACGAACACATGGTTTCACACTATGTTTTTCTTATTTTACTTTAATAGCTCCACTTGACTTTACATCCTTTGATGACTTGCATCTTTGATTTGCCTATTCTTTCCTATAATTTTAATATTCTTGACGATGACTTCGTTTCAGATGTCGCTACACATTACTGGTGGATTTATGTTCATTCAATTTTATTCATTTTTTGCACAGATTACAGACCCCTGTTACCCCATCACTCCCGAACATACGATGTCTCAAGTTATACCCCATCCTTCCACAACAGAACCATAAACTTGTCTGAGCAAATCTGATCGGACTCTGATTTATATCTTACTAGTCTGTAACACATCTAGATCATTCACCCCCCCCCCCAAGATAGGCTTATGACAATGTTTAAATTTGTCATGAGCGACATTTTGAGCTTTGTTTCATACCGTGAAACATATTCTCCTACTGATTTCGACAATTCGATGGTACCTCCGACTAACTGTCTTAATGTATTTTATTGCAATTGATTGCTTATCCTTTGAGTTTAGGATATTATAAACATTTGATAAAAGATTTCCATGGTTTATTATTTGTTTCATAGGCATTATTTACAGACCTTGCTAGCATCAACAATTACATCTACCTCGTTTATTGATTTGAAACAGCATGGTTCGTACATCCAACCATACCCATCATCACTATATTTCAGTTCATATCAAAATACTCCATGTACGCCGTCATATCTTTGATACGAATACCGAAGGCTAATTTCATTTCCGTGAGTCCACAGATGTATTGCTTCTTCTTCTTGAACCTTAATTATTCAAAACTTCTCCAATTCAAAGTCATTCTGATCTTCATCATTGAAGAGTTATTGCATACGACCCAGATTTTCTTTTGTTCTTAGGAAAAAATTGTTTTCCACTACCTCAGCGTTATTACAGTCATGATGATGATTTGCCACTTGGATCATATCAATTTCGAGATTTGCTTTCTTTTTTCCCTTAAACTTTATTACATACGACTGTAACGCGTCGATATTAGTTACCCAAAGCCAATTTTTGCTCCGAGTCGTTACCCATCCTGTGGTCAAAAGTGGATTTTCGGGTGCGGGTAACTATCAAGGACTTTGCGATTTTACTTCCTTTTTCCTTCACCCATATATGAATGATACCTCCCACTATTTTGGTTCTTGTTTTACCTATTCGGAGATAACTGATATTTTCAACACTAGTCAATATTTGTTCGATCCGACTCATATCATCTTTGGAGATTTCTTCTTACAACACTCGTAAACAAATTTTTGAGCTATGAATATTATTTTTTATATATATAATGACGAGACGTGTGTTTCCGCTTGATCTCAACGCATGCAGCTAGCTATTATAAGTTCATTACATGTTGTTTTACGCAAAACATTAGGCCTGACATTGCTCGCCTAGGTCATCAACTGTGTATGTATGTATGTGTATAGGGCTGTGTACGTATATGAATGTATATGTTCAAGCGTATGTACTTGTTACATAAGTTAAAAAAAATGTATAACAAAAATTTAAAATTCAAAATTTCAATAAAATTTATTTGACCTATGGTTCTACAATAAACATACAATAAGCAAACAACAAGACCGAGTTTGTAACACATCGAATATTCTATATCTATAATATCTGCGTCAAACATTGTACCAGGATGTAAAAAGATATATAAAACACTGAAAATTTACAACATGTAACTAAATTACACCTGAAATATTGTTATACATTGCAGATACTAACGTAATATTCCTATAATTGTATAAAATACCCAATACCTTGCATCGAAGATGAAAACTCTACAGAGAACATACAAAACTGAATGAAATATACTAAAACGGTCAAGGTTCAATGAAATAAGAAGAATGATGCAATAACCGGCCAATTATGGCAGAAAAATTTGTGCTACAAGGAAGATGCAAACTTAAAATATCCTAA
>SDVV010011375.1:0-15871 GCA_016164225.1 Gammarus roeselii | reverse complement strand
ATATTTTCAATACCTGTTCACGTACACACACTCAAATATACACGTGCACGTACGTATACAGGTCTATAGACGGGCATACGGACATACATTGCTACATAATTGTTCGCCGAAGCGAGTGATGATAGGCTTAAAGATTTGCAAACGCATTATAATAGCAAGTTGTATGACGTGATTGGAGTCAGTCTTACGTGGACGATAAGCGGAGACGGACGGATCATCCTCAAATAGATAGAAATGTATGTTCAATCTTCGAAGATGATTTAGCTTGGTTCAAAGAATTATTGACAAGTGATGAAGATATCAATTATCTACAAATGTGGAGAACAAGAATCGCAAGAGCGAGAACTATCATCCATTTATGGAACGACAATGAAGAAAACAGGATTTGGGTGACTGATTTCGAAACATTTCAGTCGTATGTAACAGAGTTCAAAGAAAATAAGAAGGTAAATCTTGAAATATATATGTCTCAAGCAGAAAATTTCCACACATGTAAGAAAGTTGGGTTAGTGGGAAATAAATTCTATCTAGATACTGGAGAAAATCTGGAGTATATGATGGAGTTTCTTTCGGATAAAGATTGGAGGTACATTGAATTGGATAAGATTCGAATAATTAAATTCCGCACATAAGAAGAAGAAGAATATTTATGGAACTGCGGAGATCTACATTTATGGAGACATGGGGATGGAATAGGTTTCCGAAATCGTATCAAAGATATGGTGGACTATTTGAAGAAATTTGAGAGGAAACTGCTACAAAATGATGATGAGGACGGTTGTTTGTACGCACCATGTTGAAACAAAAAATGCAGAAACATTGATACATCCAGCAAGATTGGGTGACTGTACGAGCCATGCTGTAATCGAAAATAACGAGATAGAAGTCATTGATGATGTCAGCAATATCTGTTATTAATACTAATAATGCAGAAATAAACCGTGTCAATCCCTAATGAAATGTTTATAATTTTCTATGACTCAAAGGTTAATCAATGAATTTGCAAATAACGTGTAAGTAGGAGGCAACATCGAATTGTCGTGAAAAAATTTGATAGATAAAAATTGGAAGTGTGTATCAAAACTGCAAAGTCAAGAGGATCTAATTTGTTATGCATTGTATATATCAATGACAAAATACCGTACATAAGTTAGGTAAGGTTAGGGTTTTGACATGTACATACGTATACAGGTTTATAGACGTACATACATACGTATTTGATCGCCGAAGCGAGTGATGATAGGCTTAAAGATTTGCAGACGCATTATAATAGCAAGTTGTATGACGTGATTGGAGTCAGTCTTACGTGGACGATAAGCGGAGACGGACGGATCATCCTCAAATAGATAGAAATGTATGTTCAAGTGACAAAAATTAGTTTACGTGTTTTGGAAGAAAAAATCTCCGAAGATGAGATGAGTCGGATCGAGGATATAATGACGAGTGATGAAGATATCAGATATCTCAGAATGGGTATAAAAAGAATCAAACGAGGGAGAGATAACATTCATATATGGATGAAGGAAAAGGGAAGTCGACTCTGGGTAACTGACATTGACAGGTTTAAGATGTATGTAACAAACTTCAGAGTTAATAAGAAAGCATCTCTTGAAATTGATATGATTCGAGTGGAAAATCATCATGATTGTAATAAAGATGATGTGGTGGTTAACGTTTTTTCCTAAGAACCAAAGAAAACATGGAACGTCTGCATGAATTCCTCATTGATGAAAAACAGAATGACATTGAATTTGAGAAGATTCGAATAATTAAAGTTCAAAAAGAAGATGAATTACATTTGTGGACTCGAGGGCACGGAACAGCCTTCGGTATTCGCAACAAAGATATGGTGGATTATATGATAGATTTTGAGAGGAAACTTAAACATCGTGATGCAGGATATGGGTGGCTGTACGAGTCATGCTGTAATCCAAAAAAAACAAGTTAGAAGTCATTGATGATGTCAACAATATCTGTAAATGATACTAATAAAAGTATGTAAATCCTAAATCAAATGTTTATAATATCCTACAACTCAAAGGTTAAGCGAGGAAATTGCATACATTGCGTTGGTCGAAGGAAATTGTTGAATACGGAAGGAGAATATATTTCAAAGGATGCAACGCTACCCATAAACCTATCTTGGGGTAAATGCTGTATATGTGTGACAGAATGGTGAGACATAAATCAGAGTCCGATGAGAAAATATTCAGTCAACATTGGGATTCTGTTGTGGAAGGATGGGTTATAGCTTGAGTCGTCGATTGTTCGAAAGAAATGGGGTGATGGGGGCTTGTAAACTGTGCCAGAAAGAAATAAAAATTGAATAAACATAAATCGACGAGTAACGTGTGGAGACATTTGAAACGTTGTCATCGTGAAGAGTTCGAAAAAAATATTGGAAAGAAAAAAGTCAGATCAACTGTACAAGTCATCAAAGGATGAAGTGTCAGGAGATATTGAAGAAAAAATGTGGTACATCTAGTATGAGATGAAGTCGTCCCATTTGTATGATGATGGAAGCAAATATGAATTACTTGTAATATTCAATCCATCTTCGATTGAAAAATCTGACAACTCTGGTAACATATATGAGTCGAGATTGATTGCGAAGTAGAGGTAATTAGGTGTCAAAACTGCAAAGGATAGATCAAAATGTAGAGCCAAGTGGAGAAATGTATTATGCATTGTATAAAACAATGACTGAATACCGTACTCAGATAGGTTAGGATCGGATAGGATGATTACTTCTTTTAACATAACATAGTATGAAGCTGATGCAGATGAAACATCTTGTATCAACAGCAAGGGATGTTGTCCTATGGGAAAGGTTAGGTTGGGACTGTATTAATGCATCCGGCAGTGTGTGGCAACCCTTTTGCACAAAATATGTGTAAATGCCTACATGGTAGCCCATACATGTGCCAACACAGTGAAGGTAACGATCCTGTATGTATAAATTGGACTCATATCTGTACCTCTTCAGATAGCGATTCGCTTTCGGGGAAGAAAGATGCGGACCAGTTTGATGTGGAAGTATTTTAACAGGAATGAAAAGACGGGGGTATGTGTTATTTGCAATGCGGAGATAAAATTAAGCAAATCAGGCTCAACATTCGGGCTTTGGCGCCATCTCAAAGGACACCATTATCTTGAATATGATAATCTTAAAAATGAACGAGGAAATATGACCTCAAAGGATGCAATGGGCGCGATGATAGAACATAATAATCCGGCCTTGGGTTTCCAATCTGATGAGAAAGACAGAGTTCGAAATGGCGCGAGCGTAAAATAAAGTATGGTGCCACTAACACTCAAGCTAAGAATGTATGAAGATTGGGTGGAAATGGCTAAATCAATATGGTGAGAGAAAAACCCGAGTCATAACCGAAATTGAAAACAATTAAAATAAGGGGAAACGTGGGATACTTTCAATGAAATTGATATCACTGACAGTGATATTGAAATGTGTGAAGGAAAAAAAACTGCTAAAGTTGAAGGAAACCGAATTATCAAATGGGGTAATGAAAGGGTGACAAGTATAAGAAGTGAAAAATTTCATCATAAAATCATATGTATATCTGATTTTATTTCAAATATGTTGGTAATGGAGCATGACCATCATATTTGTAATAATCAAAATGTGTATCTGATATTTTTTTCAAATATGTTGGTAATGAAGCATGAGAAGAGAGAATCCTGTCACAAATGTTTGAGTGCTAGGAGGATTGGGTATATAATGAATGGAGATGTGGATAATAGCAAGGAGAAAATCTGAAACGATTCGATGTCACAAACATGTAATAGTGATTAAAAATACCGTCTATAAAAAGCTCGCTGAAGACTATAAACAAAGTTTTGGATACAAGGCTAGGATTCCAAGTATTGCATACATTCCTCCCAAAGGTCCTAGTTTATCTAAAATGTGTACTAAGGACGTTAGTCTCGAACACCAATAGATCAGAGAAAAAACCACACCCAGATGATAAATCCTACACTGATAAGACGAGTTGACAGCTTCAGGTGATGAATAAATATACGTCATTGATAAAGAACCCACAGACTGTCACTGTTACCAAGGATCAAGATAACACAAGAGAGCGAGATCGAAGACATTATTTTTGTTCCGCGAAGATGCTCACATTGAAATTTCATTGTGAAAAAGTTATGTTTTCCTAAAATGATATCCCATGTATATTTATGTGCATATAATTGTGTCAAAATCTGTAATCAATAAAAATAATATATCAAATAAATCTTTCGTTGCAATATCCTAAATTTAACTCGATTGAACTAGCATTGGAATGCACTAAAACGCCTCTTGCCTCACGTTGAAAAGGTGATAGATATTAAGCTAATTGAAGTTGTATACAGCTCCCTCAGCAATCGTAGATAAATATATCTCATTAGGTGAAGGGTAGCACAAACCATAAATGGTCTAGTACCCCTACATTCAGTAAATCGTCCTCTAAATGATACAGTATACATTTGCAGGGGATCAATAACAAAAATTCCATAGGGATGTATAGTGGACTTGCACCTCTTAAAAATACATTCCTCCAAAATATCCGACATTCAACTCTGAGATCATGAGAATAACGCTATTTTTTACTTCAAATCTAAAACAAATTTCTAGACCTATTCCAGTCGCGTATAATACTTCAGACATATCTTGCATCTGATTCACCCATCGTCTCTGAACAACATCAAGCAAAGTCCCATCATGGATATAACCAGTTTAAAGGTTAACCCCGATATTGACACGGCAAAAATGCGGTAATCGTCTCTGTCGAATACATGAACTTTCCAAAAACCCAAACAAGAAATCATTTGTACGATGAAACAAATAACTGACTGCTGGGACTATTGAAAAAGCGAAACGACCAACGAATACCCGACTGATATCATTTGCTTGCAACCAACGTGTTACAGTACGATGCTTGCATGTCCGAGGCCTCAGACCAGCAGCTAAGGGTAGCAAAACAGTAAAATACTCATGTGAAATAATACCGTAAAATAAATACGAAGATAATTAGGATTGCGGTCGTATCGATAATCAACAAAAATACAACCACACGAGGATACTTTTGCGTGAAAAAATATGAAAGCACATCGACATGAACATGTAGTAACCTGTAAACGTTCATAGCCTATATTCAACATCAAGCTGGCTTCAAGCATCTCACCGCTAAAACTCCACCAGAACAACCTTCGAAAATGAGTCAAATGAAGCACAACTAGCTATGCTCTCCTAATATATACCAATATCCTAACAATTCAGGTTTGAGGAGAAAAAATTTCTATTCAAATGAGTCATTCAACAACAAACAAAGTAATATATATCATACCGTGCGAAATATTCCAGTACAATCATATATAGCGTTGACAAGACCTAATAACATACGTCTTTATAATCCGTACGTAAACAATCGTAAATAAAAGCAATAAGATACCTAAAGGAATCTGAAAGATATCGTAAGAAAACCATTCTCCAAGAGGATCATAAATCTGGAGATAAGATCATTGTGTGAGAGTTGACATAAAAAGTACATCAAGCTAATTACCATTTGCGGTTTGGACACCGCCTGACTCCGGTCATCCCCCTCCCCTCTTCCCCATCCGTCACGGGCAGTCTCTATGTACCGTAAGTAACTCACATGACCAGAATAGAAGAAAATAAACATATAACTACATTGTCCGAGATATACAGCGACTAAGTCAGACACATTAACAAATAACATACATCCTAACAAATACATCGGCCGACTCACAAAAAACTTGCCTTCCTGGTATCTCTATGTATCATCAGTTACTAACTTGACCACAAGATCAATTTGTCTTAACATGAAACTACAATGTCCGAGAAATACAGCGCCTGAGTCAGACACACTAACAAATAACATACATCCTAATTATCGTCTATCTACTTCCTTCACTAAAAGCATTATCGGCGGACACACATAATTATCACCTATCTAATTCCTTCACTAAAAGCATATTCGGTCGAGTCACAAAAACCTACGTTCTTGGTATCTCTATGAACCATCAGTAACTAACTTGATCAATTTGTCTAAACATATAACTACAATGTCCGAGATATACAGCGCCTGAGTCAGACACATTAACAAATAATATACATCCTAGTTATCGACTATCTAACTCCTTCACTAAAAGCATATTCGTACACCCACATTATCGCCTTTCTAATTCCTTCACAGGGCAATTCTTGGCATTCGTTTTTCCTGGGCAATTCTTGGCATTCGTTTTTCCAGGGCAATTCTTGGCATTATACCTTCTACTGGTGAGGAATACGTTTGATCTAATTCATACGAAATGGACGTTGGCTCTAATTGCTTTGCAATAGGTCGCTGGAATATTACTGCAGAGGAACACAAAGAAAAGCATTAGAGACTTCTTGGTACGCTGAAAATATATATTCATAAGTTGACTGTGTTTAGAGTTGAGACGGTCTATTCTCAGGAGTTCGTCGCGTATGTTGTTCAAGTCCATGACAGAGACGCTTGGAAAAGCTGTCAGGGCGACGTTGCATACCATATGTTTATCCCTTTATTGCTCATACAAAGTGATGTATTCAACAGGTAGTACCCGATCATGATTGAATTAGCATGTTCAAAATATTTGTTTTCTTTATGTTGTCACCGATTTTTTTCAGCTATTATTGCCAACTGTTGAGCCAAATGACAAGGAATACAGTCGTGAAATATTTTCCTGATATTCGGATACAAAGGTTACATGGCTCAATTAATCTGAAAGTTGCGTACGTTGATTCATATATATCAATGTGAAAATAAAACAGAATAAGGCAAGACGGAACTCACAGAAGCAAACGGTAATGGGGGATAAGCTCTTTTGTACTAATCTAATCGGTAGTGCTGCAACACCAGCTACCTCGCCTGAGGGGATTGAGGATTAGATCATAATTCGACTACTATTTTCCCCTGCCAGTAAAGCGTAATCCTTGCTGGGACAGGTATTGAATATGCATTAGTTGATGATAAATCAAACGGGAAAATCAATATAATTGGATCACCGGCAGTCATAAATGCAGCATTTTGGCACGTATCATTTCGATGACAAAGAGATTGACTGTGGGGACGGTCCCGCACTGTGCTTTAGGCAGCATAACCGTATGAAGTACTGATGAGTAGTTCAATAATATTGTTCCTGGTGGTAGCTAGACAATGCATAGTGACTTCTGATGGTTGAATTTATTTACTTTTAACACGATTGTTCATGGTACTCAGAAGGAACACCTCATGGACCATAAACTTTGAGTAGTTAACAAGAAAAAAATCAACTGTTTTTGAACATCATATTAATTAATTTTGTGTCAAAGAAAATGATCTTACTTTGATAAGGTCTGAAGGAGAAATTGCCTCTGGCAAAATTAACTAACATTGGATAAAATCTCTATGAGTTGGTTTGTCATCAGGAGAGGGAACTTTCGTTGTTGAAACAATTTAACACATTAGTAATGCAATTGCAAAACACAGTTTCATGTGTTAATATACTAGTTGTGTAATGTTGACGATATGGTGTCATTTGGTCGCTTTGAAGACCTATAGAAACAGTTTTGAAGTGTCCGATGCCAAATCGCTACTGTTGCCTCAATCGAAGTCTTTGAAAACCATATCTAGATCACCTACCCAGATCATCTGCCCATTAATCCATTTGTCTCTGCAGGCAGAGCCGCCAAAAATTGGGAATAATCTATTGTCTCATTGTTAACACAGTCAATGAAATATTGATGTTAAGGGTACAATGGCTCAATACTATATGCTCGTCAAGTCATCATTATTATACAACTTCCTTGAAACATGTCATATAATAAACCATTTTTATACCAAAATCACGTGAAGTTCTCGTCAAAACAATATGAAAAGTTACATAATATTGGTGGACTTTAATTTTGGCTAAGGTAGTCATTCAATTAGATGTATCATTGGCTGCAAAGACAGCAAGCTTATTTTTAATTGCACGTTTGTTTGTGACATCCCTGCACCAATATTGTATATTTTATAGAATGGATTTACACATTTGTATTTTTTCCAGACGTTTGGCTGTAAACATACAACCATAAAGCTAACGGAACTGCATACAATTCGATTTAAGTCATGTTTAAATAAAAACGTGAAAGTTACATTTCTGGAGCTGAGAGTACTCTGTAAATCTGTAAATTTTCCTCTCAGGATGCAATTGTGTGGAATATTTTATTGACTTTCTGTAAACTCTCCTCTATTCCTATTGTTGTACAAAACTGCAAATGTCTGGTACAGTCATATCTGTAAATCATTACGTTGATTGGAATAATAATAGTTTTGTTGAAGTACGTGCATCGCAATAAACGATTTGCATTGCGGCCTAACCGACCTTCGGGAATAAATGAAGGACATTGCCGCTAACTAATGCATACCTTGTCAAATAACGAAGAACATATTCGAATTCAATGTTCACATGAATGTCGAGCACAATATGAGTGTCACTCTTTATTAGGCGAGTGTTGTTCACATGAATGTAGAGCACAACATGAGTGTCACTCTTTATTAGGTGAGTGTTGTTAACAAGAATGTAGAGCACAACATGAGTGTCACTCTTTGTTAGGTGAGTGTTGTTCACATGAATGTAGAGCACAGCATGAGTGTCACTCTTTGTTAGGTGAGTGTTGTTCACATGAATGTAGAGCACAACATGAGTGTCACTCTTTATTAGGAGAGTGTTGTTCAAATGAATGTAGAGCACAACATGAGTGTCACTCTTTATTAGATGAGTGTTGTTCACATAAATGTAGAGCACAACATGAGTGAAACTCTTTATTAGGAGAGTGTTGTTCACAAGAATGTAGAGCACAAAATGTGTGTCACTCTTTATTAGGTGAGTGTTGTTCACATGAATGTAGAGCACTGCATGAGTGTCACTCTTTATGAGTTAGTGTTGTTCACAAGAATGTAGAGCACAACATGAGTGAAACTCTTTATTAGGAGAGTGTTCTTCACATGAATGTAGAGCACAACATGAGTGTCATTCTTTATTAGGAGAGTGTTGTTCACAAGAATGTGAAGCACAACATGAGTGTCACTCTTTATTAGGTGAGTGTTGTTCACATGAATGTAGAGCACAACATGAGCGTCACTCTTTATTAGGTGAGTGTTGTTAACAAGAATGTAGAGCACAACATGAGTGTCACTCTTTATTAGGTGAGTGTTGCTCACATGAATGTAGAGCACAACATGAGTGCCACTTTATTAGGTGGGTGTTGTTCACATGAATGTAGAGCACAACATGAGTGTCACTTTATTAGGTGAGTGTTGAACGATTTCCCGATGAATACGGATAAATGCTCAGTACAATGAGCTGCGAGAATTTATTGATATAATTTACCAATTAACCACCTTTTTTTGACTTGATTTACTCTACATTAATTACTCTAGATATTCAGCAGAAGATTTCATTGATAGTGTAAAAAGACGCGAAGAACAATGTTATCTGTTCAAGTGGGCTTGGTATTTTGTGAAACATTATATATACCACCAACCTCAAGACAATTATACTATGTAGCTACACATTTCTCCCATGCAAATTAGCGTTTTATATTTTACGAAAGACACATAATTATTTACATGGTCATTAACAACGAGATGCCGACCAACAAGAATCAGAAAATTATGAGAAAATCACACAGAACACTCCCTGGTCATCACAGTTTGGCCCGAGTCTATCATGCTTCCAGTTTTGTTCTGATTAATTAGATTCACATATGAATAAGGTTCTCACCGGCTATCAAAATCAAAGAACGAGATGAAATTTCACAAAATCAATATTCGCATCTTCCTATGAAACGGTAGCTTATAAATAACTACTTATTAGGATACGAATAACCGTGGATATTAAAATAATATGATAGAACTCATCAAACAAGCATGATGATGTTTGATCACACTCGAATGGTACGTAATCAAACTATTCACATTGTCATCCTTACATGTGAATAATCCCCGTGATGAGGCAATCCTACTTCGATGCACGTTTTGACAGGGCGATTCCTCAGCAGAATCATCTCTATTGAATGCTGCAGATGAATTCAGATTGTGTACAAGTCTGGTAGCAGCGCTCTTTCATCAGCATGAAAAAGGGACGGATATAGATACGGGATTCAAGTTTTTCTGATCGTCGTGATGTAGCCCAGGATAACACGTCGGTACTTTTCTTTGCTGTCGATGTTGTTCAGGATAATGCGACGGTACTTTTTATGCTGTCAATGCTGTCCAAGATGACGCGACGATACTTTTTTGCTCTCGATGCTGTCCAGGATAACGCGATGGGACGTTCTCCTTGCTGTCGATGTAATCGAGTATATATTTATGTGGGGTAGTAGTAGATTTAAATTCCATTCAACAATAACAGAAAATAAAAACAAGTTCACTAAATGAACTGCAAAAAAAGTTACTTTGTTCTTACGTCAACGTTAGCATCTCTTTAATACTGTTTGAATGGAGAAGATGATGTATGCTGTGACCTAACCTGTTTCTACCAGAAATGCAGCCATTTTGAATCAATTCTATGTTTTATAATACATTCATTCAACATGTGTAAATAAGTTCCAGTTCAAGAAGTGATTTTCGTTTACAACAACATAAATATGTAATTATTTAACTATAAGTAAATCCTTTGTGTTTATGAACAATAAAGTGTAATGTGCTTGTAAATAACTGAATATTCATTTATTCAACCTGAACGTGTTACATGATTTCAAAAATATGAAGGCCATGACTGAAACAGATTGTGAGATGGAATATTCCCGGAGGAAAATTGTTAAATGGAAAGCTTCATGACCTTCCACCGTGAGTGAAGTATTCTGCGCACACGGTCACTTTAATTTTGAATACGATTTTTTCAAAAATGTGAATGCCGAAGGGGAGCTTATATTGGGAATTTAATCTTACGATAGAAAAACTTAAAGACTATGCGAATCCCTTTATTCGACCATTGCTAGCTAGGGTTTGAGCGTGAAATGTCTCCTAGCAACTACGTGGCTACGTGTGGCACTGGAAAATGCTTGTCAACAAATTGCGGTATCAGGAAAATGTCAATTGACTATTGACTGGTTGATCATTGATTTTATTTTGCATATGACCCAGAGTACCGATCACTTCGTGACTTGATAATCTCTTTGCCGTATGTTAATTGGTCGGACTCTAAGACGACATGAAGCAGTGCGTTCGAAAAAGTTGTTGTATTCAAAGGAGAGGCAAGCACACAATCAATTCGAGATGTCGTCACATCTCTAACTAATTGCCATTTGAAAATAATTATCAATGCATTGTAACGAAATAAAACATTATCTAGCTGTTAGCCGCGTAACGTACGATGATTTAGCAAATGAATCCAATGATAAATAAATACGATGAAAGTTCACCTTCAAAATAGAGTTGAGTTCGGTGAATTTGTAGTATGGATGAGGTTGTTCTGACTGAATGTACTATCAGAATATTACATAATTGTTCTGACGTTTATTATACATAAGAAAACTGGTTCGTCTCTACTGTCAAATTTCATTATCAAATTAGTATTACAACCAAAATCTAGTCGTTTCAGAAAATTTTGTTACATCTCAATTAATATGAAATACGAATTGAATGAATAATTTACTGCAATCAATAGACGACTTATAGCCAGTAAACCTGTTATGAAAGTGATTGAATTTTTTCACTCCGAGGCTCACAAAATTAAAATTGGCATTCAAATATGAACTCCAGTTGATGCCAAGAAAAGGAGTAAAGTGGATACCTGTTTTATCTTTTGAGCCCCCCATCCAGTGAACTAAAGTGGATGAGAAACATAGAGTGATTGCATTGCCATGTATCTGGCCGACACAAATTGTTTCAAACATATCGGTCGAAAGCTTTTTTGAAAGTCTGATCATACTCGTTCAAAATCCATTCCTTGAACAAAACAAATGTTCCGGACGGAATGCCGGCTTGCATATAAAAGTATCGACAGGAATAAAACATATTAGTGCAATAACAAAAGTATGAGTGAATATGATCAGTTTCAAGTGAAATCGAATGATACAATAAAATTATTATTGGACTAAACTCTGACAAGCCTCTGGTCACAGAAAGGAACATCGAGTAGCGCATAATGTGCATATATTTCTACTGTTCACAGTACTGCGGGTCATAGTTCTCACCTAAGCGAATGACATGTCATTGCTGGTTATTCTCGAATACTCGTGAAAATAACTCTTGGTAATGTTACCATCAAAATGGTCCTGTGGAGTTGTAGTTGGAGATAAATAAATACAATTAATGGTAAATGGTGGATCAGGGTGTTGTATCTATCATCCTCATGAATGTAGTTGCACCTATCGCACCTAAAGATGGAAGAGAACCTGGTAGGCAGAATATGTGGCTTGCATAAGACGGTTGAGTTGCCGTCTGAAGACTACAAAGTATGGGAGTTACAGAATCTGAAATGAAATATCATCTGAGTTAAAAAAAATTTTTTTTATTGTTCTCTTTGGATTATTATGATGACCAAAAAACATATTCTGTAACCGCGCGATGCTGTTCTTGCGACGCTAACTTGGCATAACAAGACCCTTAATGATTTTGAACCTGGCCAGTCGCGTCCGGTCTTGTTGAGAAAGCCTAATTTCAGGGCTAAAGTCATTCATATATTGATTACATTTTACAAAAAACAATAACCAAATTCACTTTTCCATATTATTCCAATTTAAGAAGGTCACGTCAAGTGATTTATCATCAACACCGTTAAAGAAACAATACAACACAAATACATGGAACAATTATTAAAGAAATGTAAGCAAATAGATGCTGAATCCGAGACAGAGCTGATCTTCACTGTTTAAAATGTTTGACATACAGTGTTATTTGTAAAGCATATCCTATTGATATAAAGGAGGCCATAGGAAGCTAGGATGAGATGCTGACCTGTTTCTGAGAGCACCGAGGCCTCTGAAGGTAGTTGATGACGTGAGGTACGCGCTCAAACGGACACGTCACTTGCTTCCACGCCATGAACTCCGTCACTTGCTTCACCAGCTGCCAGAACTTGTCGAAGTTGATATAGGAGTCGGGCAATCTGAGATGGGCAGGAGTGCTAAGATACCAAGAATAACAAGTTTTAAAACATGTGATAACAATATAGATTGTGTTAGCTTGCCAAGGCACCGCAATCCGGAGAGTTTTTTCAAGGAGTGTCGTGTGCACCTCTGATAGAGTCTAGGGTGCAGCATCAAACGTTCCCGGCCACGATCGATGCTGATATTTTAGAGATACTGTTTGTAAGGGAAATCGTTCGATTATTGTTTGTGTGAGAATCCGAGTGCAAAAAATCAATCACATATTAATATTATCACAGATCTTGAGAATAGTTCTGTGTAATGTATTATGTTTCCACGTGATATTAAAACAACTGCAACGAAATGATTCGTTAAAAAATCCTATAATCAGTAGCTAAATGTCTGTATAAGTCCATTATTCAAAACAAGTATAAACGTATCTCATGTATGAAGAAAACATCTGAAGCAAAAAAAAACTATCTTGGAAGTGATCAAGTCGTCTCAAATCTAGGTACAATTCAGGAAATGAAGGTCTTTGACGAGCAAACAAATGAAGGTTAGGATGACCTTCTGGCGATCGTTGACAGCGTTTGCCCTCGCCTTTAGCATCGACCGGTATCAAGAGAAGTTGATAGTGGGGTCGGTCCTTCTGGAGCAGCAGTCCTGTGAACTTGAGCCTGAATCCTGTACCGCTGGGACCAGCAATGGCAAATCCAATTAAAGTTAGGTGCTCGGTATTGTTTTTACGGGTCTGCCTTACAGTTTAATGTTGCTTCTGGAGATTATTTGCGAGGATTGTGAGATAATTAAATTGCATGATTATAGACCGAACATAATCATGCGGCATTTGAAATGTATCATTCATGATCGAATCAGCTGATTATTGCCTATTCCTGCCAGCCGATATAAGTGAGAATTGGTTGGGTTAATAGTTCAAATAATCCACTCGCTCTTCACCTGGCCACTGCTGATGAAAGTCTTGTGAATAATCTCGCCGCCTACCTGATGTGACAGAAGGATGTCTGACCATGATCCGCCACTAATTTGATCTGCATGGGGTGACACTACCAATCCACAAGTACAGATACGGATACAGACACAAGGCTGAATCCTCCTAGATGGGGGGTGGGGGGGTGGGCGACGGCAAGCCGCACCTCACACTCCTCTCATACACTCACGCTGTGGAAGATTCTGCAGCACACACTCTGTGTCACGAGTGCGGTCTGAGGACAGCGACGTTATTCTCCGTGATTTTAGGGAACGCCTTCTTTGAGAAATGAGAACCACCTTCAATTCAACACCAAAAGTTGAATAAAATAGGTAGAAGAGGTCGCTTGTAAACGACCATTCCATCTAATGAAGAAAAACTATTTATTTTGGTTTCACATGGAAAGGGAAGAACCTTAATTAATGCAGGTCGTGGAAACGTCATTCAAATATGGAACGGATAATGTTACAATTTAGACCTTTCCAGCCAATACTGGCAATTGATGAAAACTGATTCACTCATCTATGTAAAAGAGCCGCAGATTGAGTGCTAAGGTGCATGGGTCAATTCAAGATGAACACAATGTCTGAGTATCGGCAGCACTGGACGATTCACTGAAATGTCGGAATGTTTCACTAATTTGGTCCACGTTCACATATCAGTTAAATCAGATATAACTACAAGTGCAACCATTGTAGCGTTCCTTAAAAATCATCCAACATCTCTGCCAATATTTGAGCGGCTTATCAAGGAAATTGCATTATATCACTCGGATTGCATGGAGACACAAGCGCCACTCACCCCCCCCCCCCTCAAAAGATATCTATTGATATCATATGTGCACGCATTAATGTGGCTGTTTAGCTTACAAGATTTTTTTTCCGAAATGTATTTTACGTTTTTTTTCCGTAGTCTATGATGAACGAGTCAAGAAAAGCGTAGCAAAACACATTTATCACATTGTTTTTACGGGTTGTTTTATGAAGAGATCCTATTCGTTAATCAGTGGCTTGTTACATATTCAGTTTTACCAGAGTAGCGGAATCAGAAGTGGCCGCCCATATCGCATGCAATGAAGTTTGGCACAAAACTGTCACACAAAGGTGATGGAGGGGAATAGTCACTTGAGGAAATATATGAACTGCAAACTACAATTCGTGACTTTCGAACTCTTGTTCTTGAATTATATTACAAATTCGAACCTTGAACATTAAACGTGGATGGTGAACAGTAACTTTAAATTGAATCATAAATAATATAAAATAGCAGGACGCCGCTCAAATAACTTTCCTGAACTCAGACAAATTCGTTGCCCCCATCTTTGAGGCATGCGTAATTAATTGCTAATCTGTCCACCTGCAAGTTAAAAAGAAAAAGAAACTGAGTATTTGCGGCTCTTGTCAGAACATTTCCAAAATCCCAAACGGGTTGGATTGTCTGTAAGGGATTTCTTTAACAATGAAGTAGACAAAATATGTTCACGTTGCGTTTAGTCATGCAGTCAGCGATTGAACCACACCCTTAATACATTACAGGAGCTCCTCCCCTTTTCCGCTCACGTGCGTAAATTACACGACTGGAGTGCCAAATCACTGTTCCCTTGATACTTATAGCTAAAGAGGGAAGATTATAAAAGTTTTTCGTTTCATAAGTTCTTTTTTTTTGTGAATATCATAAATTTATTGATTCAGCGTTTTTGTTTCCTTTTTGGTTTCAAATGTCAACTGAACCCTAATATAAAATATGTGTGTATTGGTATAAATATACATCAATTTATATAT
>SDVV010011374.1:0-15871 GCA_016164225.1 Gammarus roeselii | reverse complement strand
GCCAGGTCCGTAAGCACTCACAAATGCCCATCTTTCTACGCCTAACTTAACTTTCACCCACATCAATCTTGGGGACACCTCCTTCCATTCGGTAGCGCTACTAGCCAACCGATCACTCAATATCAAGACCACACCTTCTCGTGCCCTACCTTCCTCCACACCAAACTTTCTTCCACTAACAACACCGAACTCATACTCGCCCTTACCTTTCAACTTCGTCTCACTCAGCGCCAACACATCTAACTTCCTCCTCACAAACATCTCGCCAAACTCCCTCCTTTTTACATCACTCGTACTACAGCCACGCACATTCAGCGACCCTAACAATAGGGTTTGGAGAGGCGTGTGCCTCTCCTCCCCCCGCTTGTCTTGCCGTCTTTGAGGAAAGATTTTTACAGAGAACGGGATTCCTAGCCCCTTCGCTCCGCCCCGTTTTGTCGTCTCCGACACGCTGGGGATTGCGTGGGGATGAAAAGTAAAAATATTACAATAGGTTGCTTGCGTGCACTGGGAGGAAGCACTCATGCACTCAAATCAAGGGGATATATTGTCATGTACATGCTGGGGAGTTCCGACTTTCATAAAAGATACAGTGCTAGTGCCTTCTGGACGCGAAAGAGGAAGAAGTGAGGGTAGAGTAGCAGCAAAAACGCTTCATCATAGAAAATAATGCAAAGTTGGTAGCTAGATACAAACCAATTTGAAATGCCATTGACAATCAGAACACATCTCACTCATTCTATGTTTTGGTATATTTTGGAAACGGAAGTCATTCCTACTCGATAATGTTACGCACACGTAAGGACACTTCATACCCAACACATTCCTGAGGGGAGGTATCCCAGAGCAATAGTGGTCGGAAGGCACCAATCGGATAGGTATACAGTGAACTTAGTACTCAGTGAGGAGAAAAATTAATACAATATGTGGGCAGTTCTGGCAGAGAATAATGTCTCGTCGAACACGTCCAGACGTAATCGCTCTTATTTATAACGTTTAGTATAAGTATTTTGATTATATATTATTTTTCCTAACGGACAATACAACAAATTTTCAATTGATCTTTGTTGCAGAAATTATAGCTCAGCGAATGCTAATGGAAAGGCTTTGTTGAATATAAAGCAAGTAACGCTCTGAGAAAGGGGAAAGAACCAGGAAAAGCTCAACCTACCAAACTGAGCATCTCAATCACAACACGTGACTCCCCGCAAGTGCGCGCAGGGCGTCGAAGAAGACATGAGAGTAAAGTATCAACTCAATGAATCCAAAGGCGGCTCATTAAGGGGACGATACTAGCCAGGTCAATCTTCCCGCTTAGGTCATTCTGTAGAGTACGCCGATGGCAATCATTTCAATGAAGTAAACTCAATTGCCGATGCTTACTTGCAAGGGACAATCACAGAGGACAAGAGAAGAAATAATACTGATTTGAAATTGAATATATAGCTACATGATATAGGTGGCACAAGTGACAACCTTTCCAAAAAGGGTTGCACGATTCACAGGCGCAATTAGGCCTGCACAAACTGCAGACACTTCGCAATCAATATCACGAGTGTCCACTAAACAGGCACTCGGAGTGCAACAGACTCCATAATGCAAGAAATTTAGTGACATGGAGCCACTAACAGCAGTGATTTGAGGAAGAAGATTAGAATGGCAAGGGCTGCACGATTCACTTGTGCAATTTGGACCTGCACGAAGTGTGCCGGAATTTAATCATCACGCGGTGAGAGTGAGTAGTGAAAGAAAATGATGTTAGGGCCAGTGAAAGTCGCAGGGTCGGTGAGCTGTGAACATGGCGGCTCCTTAAGTAGTCTGTATCTGGCCTCCTTCAAACCAACAAAAGGCGTCTTCGGCATAACAAGGGCACAGAACATTCTAAGGTTGGCATAAAAAAACACGGTAAGATGTAGTTCCTTAACAGGTACAGGTACGCAAATAGAGTAGCATAAAGGCGACTCCAGCAATACATTCAGAAAGCAGTGCATGATTCAAAGATATTTACGGTATATAAATATATAATTTTCCTATTATATTTCTAATAAGGAGCATTCTTAAATGGTAGGATTGCCGTCTTAACAATGCAGCTCAACTAGGCATAAATGAAGTTTGATGACAGCGCAGCCGCAGAACTGCCTATGGGAGCGCGAGAGAGCTTAAATTCTATCTGGGGTATGGGTCTAATTTAGGGGCTTGAACTGTCCGTGAGATTCCCGACATGCACATGTTGGTTGGGTATCCGGGCTTTCGGGCTGTGCACCAGATATGGTTCCTCCACCGCCGGGGGAGTTGAGGCTAGACAACAACAACCTGACACATGTCTACGTCACGTTTGGACAGCTGATAGATCTGCTAGACCGCTGTTGCTGCAACTCAAAATAAGCCCTTATAATTGCATGTACTGATACTTGGTAACCATTCACTGCAGAAGCCGGGTAGAGAGATGATGCAGTATCTAAACAGGTCAGTTGCATAACTCGTCAAAACATGCCTTAAAATGACGTTGCTGCAATCGATCTTCCAAAGAGAGTTTCAATAACATAAACGTACGTACAAAATGAACTGGCACGATTACGAGTAAATATTATAGTTTTAAAAATACAAAAACAAAGGATGTCTTAACATAGGTTCGCTCTGTAAGGTATCTTAGAAATGGTTTGGATGTCGATTGTAAATGATAAGATAGTTGATGAGCTGCAAGGTAATGAGGGGTCGACACTATCAACATCCCCAGTTCATTGAAATAACATTGGTAAGCAGAGACGGTCCACAGCAGCTGCATTTTTGTTGTAGAACAGACCAATACATCACCTCCATCGCTCTAAAGTAGTTCAGTTCTTAACAAATTAATGAGAAACAGCAATGCAGGTACAATTGTTGCCCGGCGTCATGTGAGGACGCTCCACATCACTCCCTGCACGTCACCGACAGGCATCAGCAGCAACACGTCTCTGTTGTATTTTGTACTAGTTCCGAGAGGTCTTGCCGCCATTGAACAGCCAGACGAACAGTCTACATAAGTAAGTTTAATCATAGTCAACACAATTGTGGCTCCCATTCCCCACCAGTCCGCATTCATATTTTATTTTGAATAATCGATGGTGTGGCATAGTGTCTGAGGCTAGTGTCTGAGTTTGGTAGTGTGTGAGAGGAGGAAGCTTCGAGTAAACGTCGGTAGGAGTAAAGTAATGAGACGCTCGAGGACTGTCGATGCGAGCAAAACTAGTGTCACCCTAAATGGAGAGCTCTTGGTGGAAGTTCAGTGTTTCAAGTACCCGGGCTCCCATGTGGAGATAACTGAGCTAGTGGAAACTGAAGTGAAGGCGCGAGTGAAGGAGGGGTGTAAAGTGTTGGGTGCACTGTAGAGTGTAATGAGCTGTAGGACGTTGGGGATGGAAGCAAAGAGAGAGCTGTATGAGGGTGTTGTTGTCTCAACTGTGCTCTACGGAGCTGAAACTTGGGGGGGGTGAGCAGAGGAGAGAAGAAGGTTGAATGTTTTCGAGATGAAATGTTTGAGGAGCATGGCTGGAGTAACGCCGAGAGACCGGATCACCAACGATGTGGTTCGAATCAGAACAGGGATGGTGAAGAAGTTGGAGAACAGAGAGGATTCGCGTGTAGTGAGATGGTTCGAGCACATGGAGAGGATGGATGAAGGGAGATTGGTGAAAAGGGTGAGGAATGCGGAGGTGAGTGATTGCAGGTCTAGAGGTAGATCGAAATTTGGGTGGATGGATGGTGTGAAGCTGGCGTTAGGAAGAAGAGACATGAATGTGGAGGTGGCGAGAGAGCGTGCAATGAACAGGCGTGAGTGGAGAATGGTTGTGAATGGTTGACTTTGACGCTGCTCTGATGTGCTTTCTCGTTCTTGGCATCCTGCTGTCGGGATGGTCGTGGGGGGGGGGGGGGGGCCGGTCATTATGACGCGGCGGGGTAAACCAGTGAAAACTGTCGGGCCTTGCTGCTGACGAAGAATCCTCGGACTGCACTCGTGACCCAGAGTGTATGTTGAGGGGGGTACCGACCGGACCCTTTACACAAAAGGGCTAAGTTGTGTGAGTGTGAGCGCATGAGGATGTGAGGTGCGCCTTGCCGTTGGCCACCCCCCTTTCTGGAGGATGCGGCTATTGTCTGTATCCGTGGCTTAGTAGGTTAACAACACAGCTGTATTGGTAGGAAAATCATTCCAGGCCAATGTAGTTAACACAAAAAGCACAGTCTGCATTTCGGAGTACAGCCATCGCCTATTGCAGACGAGGCATCAACATAGGGTTAAGTACAAGTTAGTTTACACACGAAGACTACATCGCACTGCCGCCGTAGTGCATCATACTGAGGGCAACCTTTGTCGCTAAATTCGCCGAATACCGTCAACTGAGACTGATCCCAATATCACAACCGCAACGAGCCCTTCACGCTATAACCAACCATGGCACTATACGCTGGTCTTTACACGCCGTCAGTGTAATAAGGAATAATAGAAGCATATAGCTAAAACCCGCTCCAAAAGGTACCCGAGCAACCTTGACCGGGGAATGGGGCAACATAGACCTTGGAATGGAACTAGGGGCCGTCGGACCACAAACGTCCTCCCGCACCAGCGTTCAGGAATATGAGCCCTGTCTAACATTCGCATCAGGTGGGGACGACATCAACATGCAACTGGACAAACTGCGGCTAAAAAAAAGGAGTGGATAGACGTCGGCCTAAAACGATACAGATAGACACAATGCCGAAATCCCCAGGAATGGGGGTGGCCGCGGCAAGTCGCACCTCACACAGAGAAGAAGCAAAGCCAAAAATGAAATGGAACTAATTCCGACCACGTGTCAGAGAAACTGTTTACACAAAACGCAATTATTCTGGAATGCCGTCAGGTAATGTTAATAACTAACCGAGCCGTAATTCATAAATAAAGAAGATCTTGGCGAACCATTGCCAATTTCAGCTCAAGGATTATAATCAACTAAAATAGAATAAGAATGATGAACACATAAGTTGAAGGTGGAGAACGTGCCATCCTTAAAAGGCCTGTCCGAGCTAAATTACTCCTTGCATGTTAACGTCTCAAAACACCTTTCTTTCACCAGGATTATGTTTTGAACAACTTATAAGCTACAATTTCCTCGGTATTTTCTCGTGCACATCAACGTATCATCGAATATTTTCGTATAACCATGCAATATGTCAACAATAACATCTGGCATTGATAGGAGGAAACCTGAGAGCTTACAACTGTCATGCAATAAGAAAATGCGTCCAAGCCAACCTTGCATAAATAGGATACAGATTGAGGGACTTATTTGGGTATCAAGAATCATAATATACTTCCGGCTTTTGGGGCCGGATCGACGGTGCGGGTTAACAACACAACTATTATGGTAGGAAAACCAATGACTCGCCGCTGCAGTAAATACACAAAAGCAGTCCACATTGCGGGAAACTACATCGCCAATTGCAGACTGGACATAAACATAGGGATAAGTACATGGATTACATACGAAGACTACATCGCACTGTCGCCGTATTGCATCATACTGAGGACAACCGTTGTGCCCGGTTCATTCAGAGGGCAACCTTCATCACTGAATTCGCCAGCAATTTCCCCCTATGACTGACTCCATGTTACCAGAGGCAACAGAAATAAGAAGTTGTAAATTAAGAGTCAAACAGTAAAATTTAGAAATTTCCAAGAAATAAAATGAAATACAGGGGTCATGCCCTTTAAATAGCAATGAAAACAACGCAAAGTATAATACCTAATTTTGAAGTAAGCATACATTTAGCCTCGGCAAGTGAACCTAGCGGCAACTGCCTCGCACATAACATGGGCTACTCACCACCACAATCCCGGGCTACTGAACGTGTGCCAAGACACAAGAGTATAGCCTTTGCCTATCCACGTCAATTAACGTGTGCCATGCCACAACATTATCGTCCTTGCCTAGCCACGTCAGTGAACGTGCCCAAGCCACAACAGTATCGTCGTTGTCTGTCCACGCCACTGAACGTATCCAAGCCACAACAGTATCATCCTTGCCAAGCCACGTCAGTGAACGTGTCCAAGCCACAAGAGTATCGTCCTTGTCTGTCCACGCCACTGAACGTATCCAAGTCACAACAGTATCTTCCTTGCCTAGCCACGTCAGTGAACGTGTCCAAGCCACAACAGTATCGTCCTTGTCTGTCTACGCCACTGAACGTGTCCAAGCCACAACAGTATCGTCCTTGCCCAGCCATGCCACTGAACGCGTTCCCGGCCACAGTAGTATCGCCTTGCTCAGCCAAACAACGGAAGGAATAAGCCAGGCAGAGGTCAGTGACGAGCTGACTATTCAATAGCCCTGTTGCAGCCTAGGTGAAAAGCAAGGATGGCTTATTGCAGGATGATCGGTGGCCGACCATAATCTATACTTAAATTTTAGCTAGGTGTTTAACTCGAGATGACTTGACTGAACAAGTGTATGTACATGTCAATTTTTTCCGAAAACATGAATACTTGCCGGGAAGTCATCATAACCAAATTGGTCGACACGCACCAGTTAATGATTGTTCCTGTTAATTGAATGCTATCATCCCTAATGATTCACTCTAACTACCGAACCAGATACGAACACAATTTTGCTCTAAATATACTGTCTACAATTTCATGCTCGACTACGTCACAACAGTGTTTGCCGTTGTGACGTTAGAGCTCTGAGAGATTCTAAGCGTACAGTGCACCTGTTCGTAGCCTAAACATCTTGGGTGAGGTCATACAGCAGGCATGTTGGCAACTCGTTATCATTTTCAAGAGGGGATTATTAGGCTCACCGTTGTTGGTCACAGCTGCAAACCAAACACTTGTTGCATGTAAAATGACGGCCACTAACACGTCGGCAGAACGGAAGCGACGCTGTAATACGGCAAAAGAATATTAATCAGTTAGTTACCATTTACAAACTCAAACTGTATGCATTTCAGTACATGTGCGTGCCGAGAAGACGCGTGCGCATGCTGCGTGAAGGACTAAATACTCTTGTTGATAGGAGTACGGAAACATTAAGCGACATGTTCAAACTAAAGATGACAGCAAGCAAATGACATCTCAACGCTGCTAAACTGACGAGTGTTCGGGTTACCATTCTTCTAGCTGGTGTTGAGACCGGGCAACCGGCTACTGACGAACCCAGGCAAACTGCTACTGACGGCATCGGGCAAGCAGCTACTGACAGCACCAGGCAGCCACCAGCAGACGGCACCAGGCAATCACAAGCGGATGGCACCAAGCCACCAGCAGCGGACGGCGCCTGGCTACCAGCTACTGACGCACCAGGCAACCTGCTGCGGATGGCACCAGGATACAAGTTGTTGAAGGCCCTAAACTACCAGCTACTGACATTAATCCAGCTTTTCAAGAATCAATCATTGGCAGCAGCTATGCCAGACACAGCTTACCATTTGTAAAACGCAGTACCTTCAATATATGTTGCATCGGGCACACATCAATAATCTTCACTAATCGTTGATAAAATCATCAATCTAATTCAATCAACATTGAAGGGAATATCAAAACCAAGTGCGGTTTTGTCACTCATTATAGTGACAATCATTGGAGCTACCGTCAACGTCCTGTTTTTTTTTTGTATTGCCTTTTGTTATCACGTTCGACGAAGTGGGGCAAATAGAAAGCGTGGAAACAAGGGGGGGGGGAGGATGAACGCCGTGGTACAGTAGCAATTAATGTGGCACCACGCAACCGTTAGTCATGCTTGAGACGTGTCTGGTCTTGTCACGAGGGATTATCAGAGTAAGAAATACGAGATAATCTTAGTATTTATGATATTCGTGACCCATCTATGACATCTTAAATGTGTTATTGCAAAGTAAATATTGAGATTGTTGTTGATTAAAAAACTACATGTACCGGTATATTGCTATCAAATGATGTATTAAAATGTGCTCTTGTAAATGAACAGAAAAAAACAAAATAGTATATAAAGTTTGTTCCAAATACTTTAAGCTTAAATAACGGCCAGCATAAGCAGGATTAAAAGCTAGTAAACGCAAGGGGCTCAAGAAGCAGAATGAATACATTTCTGTACCTAGAGGTAAAATAGCTATGCAGCTCAGTGCTTACAGCTATTACAATAGTATGAATATCAAGATAAACTAATGATAAACGAGCTCATATTTGGAGGTTCAACGGAGACGTCACAATAACTACATTGACAGGAACCGTCCCGAGCAGAGGCTTCACTTGCAAATACGAAAAATGGAAGCAATATCAGCATTATTGATGCAGCCGATTTGAACCTAGAACGAGCATTCTTGAAGGGAGAACTACCGAACAAACCAGAGAGCCATGGAACACCTAAAGTTATGGATTATACAAATAAAACACTTGCCTTATTTCAGGTAACGGTGATCCGACTTCAATGGAGGGAAAAACCCACACAGTAATACAAATAAGTGTTTAGAATATAACCTCTGCTACAGTTCATTTCCATTTTTAGTCATGTTCTTTCACTATTATCTTCATCATATATTAGATTATAGTGATGAGGCTTTCTACTGAGTTGGATATCTATCATAGGCTCCAAGAGTCCTGCCGTATTAGCGAGCACCCAGTGGGTAGTTATTCCGCTAACACTCCCTCCATTAGGTTCTTCGAGTCCGGTAAGTCTATTTGCACACCACTGCAGCCATGTTGCCATCGAAGCATCGAGTTTTTTACTCAACAAATCCTATAATAATCACAATTTTAGCGCCAATAGTTGATGCAACAATAGTAGATATAATAAATAATAGCATTGGGAGGAATGCCTATCCTATCGGAACGAGGCCCGAAACACTGACATGACCTTCACAGAAGGTGTCTCCATGCTACTGGCGTGAATAAATGACTAAGCTCCAAAATCGTTGCATGACTTGCACAACTAGGGAATTCGGAGGGACGGAAATCCGATTGTGCTAACAAGGCTCACGGTATGGAGAGGCCGAAAGCCCTAACTGTACGTAGACTCATCATTACAATCAAATACACCTTGGTACTGATCGGCCAACATGAGAGCGTCTGGCCCACGTCTCAGTACAGATCTGAGGGTGGCCGGAGTAACTAACTACATGAGAAAGATACATGCTATGAAGCTACTTATCCTTCCGATTTTTTAGATGTGGACCCATTGCCTCGTTTCTTTTTCCTCCTCTTTTTAGTTGCAGTGACGTCAAGGTTCTGGTCACTAACTTCTGCCAGCCTACCGACATAAACAGGTACCTCCACTTCACTGATGCTGTCATTATCGACAGTAGTATCCAAACCATCATCCACCCTAGGCCTAGTAGTACTTCCTAGTACAGGACAGGCTTCCCTGGCTGGGAGTGAGCCCTGCGCGTGGATGACACTGATACTCCCACAATACGTGGCAAGTTGTGTGGACGGCAGCGCGTTATCACAGGATGAAACTTGGGATACACCGTCACTGTTTGTCAGGTCAACAACTTGACCAGCAGAACTAGAAGTTGAAGGCTCATCAGCACCGACGTCTGGAGTTTGACCTGTAGTTAATTTTGGATCATTTACTGCTGCAACATCTGCTAAGGAGTCACGCAACACTGCCTCACCACTCAAACTATCCATGTCATCTTTCATACACGTCTCTGAACGTGGATTATTTACATCGTCTACACACGGTGATCTCTTCTCACCACCAATTGTGTAACCATCTCCACCGACATGAATGTTTTGGGCTTCAGTAGTATTTGTTTTTTCACCGTCACAGTAGTCTATTCTCGCTGTAACGAATGAAAATGTTACATTCCTTCCGATATCTCCTTCTACTTCTCGCGCGACAGTATCACCGTTCGTCTCAATCGTTTGAGAAGAACGCCGTGCATCCAAAGCACTGCCTGGCTCCTCGGCATTGTAACACTCACTACCACTCCGACTCTGAATCACCCGTTGCTGTATTCGATCATTCAATCCTTCGTCGACACCAATGTGAAAATCTTTACCTCGATCCTCCCTCCGAGTCGTCCGCTTCATATCTTCCGCATCATGTGCATCCCAACATCCAATGACATCAGCCGACTGTCTTCGTTGCGCTTCCATCTCCCCCTCATCAATCTGATGATTATTATCGTTGGCGATGTCGGCAGTGACGGGTGCAAACTTGTTTGTGATGAAACGAGGGCTGTTGAGCAAACTCTCAGTACCGGATGAAGCTGGAGCGATGGTCCTCAGTGAGCTACCCCCGTCTGCTTGCGTCACCCCTCCTCTTACCGGCGAGTCTGAGGGGTCTTGTCGTCTCCGCCTCTTAAGTACCCAAACGGGAGTCACGGCTGCAGCCCAATTGAAAACAAAGGATGGTCAGTATATTTCCTTGAAAAATTGTCAGGAATCACTCGTAAGCAATGAGAATTAGCGTGAACTTCTCGAAATATTGGCTAATTTCATAAGCGTAGTGCATATCAGACTGCTGTTGATTTCTTTTGTTGAACTGGCAGTAAGCAAAAATGACACCGACTGAACTTAATGCACAAGGAAACATTTTTCAAGACATTCAAGCTGAAAACATTTTCGTGTATAGTTGAAAAAACGGGGCCGAAATAGTCACGTACAACCGATATTCATTCTAAGGTTTTGCCAGAACAGCCCAGACCGATGCAGAGCAGCCTACACCAGCGGTAAAATGAGGTTAGAATGCCAAGGCTTTCTAGTGCACTGGAGTCAATGTCCTTTTGGCACTACGCCGGCGGTAAGATTAGGTTAGAGTGCCATAGCATTCTAGTGCAATGGAGTCCATGTCCTTCTGGCACTACAAGGGTGGTAAATTCAGATGCAGGAATGTTGTAGGAGAAACACTGTGTACCAATAGAAGAGAACCACAAGGCACTGATGCAGCTCTTGGCAGGTCAAACTAAACTCGCACACACAGAACTAGCAACGGAAACCGAACCGTTGAAGACGGTGATCACTCCCCAAATACAGACAGGTGTTGCTGTCCCACAAAACAAAATAGTGGAATTTAAAATATAGGTGATGGTGAGACTCAAAATAGACAATGCATGTAACGAAACTAGAGTTAGCGTGACTGCCGGGACCTTTAAATGTTATTATGTAAAAGCTAGGGAATCTTCAAGATAAAATTGGCGAATTGGGTACCCTTGCAATGAACGATGAGTTCGGCATTAGAGCTATTACAGCATAATGGATGAAACTGGGCACTAGAAACTTTCCAAGCCAGTTCCCTCTCATACTACTGACTATTCCATAAAGATTGACAAGACCGAGAGGGTGGAGCAGTACGGTTCCTCGAGAAAAAAAGTTGAAAACACTATGCCGAATCCCTCAGGAAGTGGTGGGCCCGGCCGCAAGGCGCATTTCACACTCAAATAGGCTTAGCCCCTTTGCGTTAAAGGGTCTGGCAAGGGTGACCCCGCAACACACACACTGGGTCAGGGGTGTGTCAGGACACTTTCAGCAGCAGGGCCGACAGTGTAACTGCTGCATTAAAATGACCCCCACCTACGACCATCTCGTTTCTCAACGAGACGGCAAGGGAGGAAAAATTAGATCAGAGTGACGAGACCTTCTAGCTCGCTGGAGTCATCGTCCTTCTGGCGCCGAATATCAAACCAGCCAACAGTGCTGCATCAAGTTAGTCTTTGTTCTTCTCTTATTTCAATGTTCGAGTTGAGGTTTACTACTGCGCAAAGTCAAAGTCCTTTACGCGGCGAACGTATATGGTATGTACGGGTGCTATAGGAGGTAAAGGAACTCCTAAGGTGCTGAGGCCATATGGTCCCAGCACTCCCCGAATGGCAGTGAGGAATAACACACTACCTACCTAGCTTCAGAGCCCGAAGGATCCGCAGTAGTCCTTAAGGTGCGGGCTACTCGCTCCATCCCCTGCTGTGGGGGAAGATGAAGGAGATACAGAAAACGGGGATCCCATGCATGAGATCTACACTAGGTGTAGGGAATTTCACGCATGAGAACAGCAAGAATGGAAAGAAGAAAAAGGAAAAGTCGTAGAAAAAAGTTGCATGAAAGAAAGAGCACAACTTGGCTGTTATTTGCCACCCGAAAAGAGAATAGTTAGAACTGGTACGTGAGTGTTTGAATGTGTGTCTGTGCGTGCGTGTGTATGTGTGTTTGTGTGCAGAAACTATTAGGAGAGATGTCAAGAAGGAGTCTGAGACAAGTTTAAGGAAATTAGAACTAAACATACGATACAAATGAGGTAAATAAAAAGTCAAGCAAATCAGGATGGGGGAGAAAAGGAGAGAGAGTAAAGAGTGAAGAAGAGGGGAGTCTGAAGGGATATGAGGGTGTTAACCCCCCCCCTCTTTTGGGCCGTGACTCCGTGCGGTCCGTGAGCCTAACACATGCCTATGGGGGAGGGGGAGACAAGGAAGGAAAATCACACAAGGCAGCTTCGAAACTCATTCATTCACAACCAACGCAAGCACATCAGGGCCGCGTCAAAATCGTTCATTCACAATCAATCTCTACTCACACCTATCTATTGCACGCTCTATTGCTACCTCCACATTTTTGTCTCTCCTTCCTAACGCCTGTTTCACGCTATCCATCCACCCAAACTTTGGTCTACCTCTAGGCCTACGTCCACTCACCTGCGCCTTCATCATCATTTTCACCAATCTCCTATCATCCATCCTCACCATGTGCCCAAACCATCTCAGAATACGTGAATCCACTGCCCTTTAATTTCTTCACCATACCAGTTCTAATTTGAATAACGTTGTTATTGATCCTGTCCCACAGCGTCACTCCGGCCATGCCCCACAAACATTTCTTCTCAAAAACTTTCAAGCATCTTCTCTTTTCTGATCTCTCCCCCCGAAGACTTCCCTTGAGTACAGTTTGGACACCTACCCTCTCATACCTCTTTTTACTTGCATTTCCTACGTCTCACAGCTTGTTACTCTTCAGTACACCCAAAACTATACACCCTTTCTTCACTTGCCACTTCACCTCAGTTTCCGATAGTTCAGTCTTCTCAACTTGAGAGCCCAGTTATTTAATAACTCTCCATTTAGGAGGGGATTAATTGTGTTCGCATCGACATTCCTCAAATATCTCATTAGATTCATCTCAATCTGGTTAACTCGCAGCTTCCTCCTCTCACACACTCAGCCAATCTCCAACACGGCCTACGCAACTTCCCCTTCGGCGTTTGTTCACTTCCCCCTCGGGAAAAAAACGGTGTAATGTGTTGTGGCTCTGCTGTATGGTGTTTTATCAGTGGACCAGAGGCCCGGGCAGCGCGCAAGCCGCATTCACTCCGACGCCAGCGACGAGGACGTGAAGATGGGAAGTTGAGGGACTTTCACAGAACGTCGTCCAAGGTGTCCGACGTCCTGACGCCTCCACTGCGAGCAAGCCATCTTACGACAGTCCGCTCGACGGCACCCCATCCAGACTACCTCTGCCTCAGCACAACCACCAACACCTTTGCCCTAGGTGATTTGAATGCACACGACCTCTCCTGGCTCACCTCTGAGAGCGCTGACCGGAGGGGCGGTGTTCTCATTGACCAGCTAGATAAACACTAAACAACGCAGACGCACCCACTCGCAAAACCTTTCAACCCCAACACTCAACAGACCTTCCTAGATGCCTCATTCTGCTCTCCCAATCTCGCTAAAAATAATCAGTGGGTGGTCCGCCAAGACATGTTATCTAACCACCTCCCAATAGTCATCAACTATCAACTTCGAACCCCAATCTGCAATAAGCTCTCTCATACTGTTTCAAACTACAGAAGAGCAGACTGGTACGAATACACGACATGAATAGGAACAGCCCTTCAAGACTTGACATCACTCAATACATATTCACTGACACATCCACGGAACATCACCACAGTGCGTACCCTCGCAAACAGACAAAATATACTCACTGGCTTAGTCCGTAGCTTCAACTCGGCTCTTTCGTCTCGCATTAGGCGCAAAGCTCAGCAGCGACACCAACTCCGTAATTTACCCTCCACCAATAACCGAATCACACAGATTGAAACCCTCAACTCAGAAACAGATGATCCTATGGCGGGACGTGCTTGCAAACACCAACTTCCGAACCTCACAATCAATTATGGAAAGTCGTCGGGCGCATCAATAACAAAAACACAAGGCGATTAGACACACATGAGACAATCCTACCACCCAATACCCACACCATACCATTTGACCAACAACAAGCACTATGCAAACCCCTGCTACCTACCACACCATCCAGATAATGGGAAGACACTTAAACAGTTATATACACAAATTACTGATCCACCCAAACATTGATAGTTCCTTTACACCAGCCATGACCGTAGCCGCCATCTGCCAGACCAAAAACTATTCAGCAACGGGCACAGACGGCATTTCATACATTCATCTCAAACAACTAGGTCCACACGCCATCGCGACTTTTATATAAAGCTTTAAATTTTTCATTCTACACAATACCCAACACTTGAAACCAAGCTCAAATCATACTCATCCTGAAACCCAACAAAGCTCCTCATACAGACCCATTTCGTTCCTTTCAAACCACTCAAAAATCTAAGAGAGACTGGTTCTAGACCAAATTAATGCCCACATCCCCTTCTCCCTTATGCAACACAGTTTCAGAACTCAACAATCCACGACCACCCCCATCAGCAACCTCACCCAGACTATCCACGACTGCCTAAATAAAAAGAAGACAGCCCAACGCACCCTGGTATGCACTATTGATATTGGTAAGGACTAAGGGCTCGGCACAGATCCAAGACACATTCTCATAACCAATATACGTCACAAAGATCCATCCAAACTACAAGAAATGGCTTGCTAATTTTCACTCTGGCAGACATGCAAACACTGTCTACAATAACATGCCATCTCAAACCCGCCGTGTCCCCATTGGTGTCCCACGGGGCTCTGTTCTTTCCACCTCCCATTTCAATGGGTTCATGTACGACTTGCCGATTCCAAAAGAACCCAACATCTACATCAGAACATACGCGGACGACCTCACAATAAATACACAACACCAATAACACGAGACCGTAGCTGCACATCTCTAGTAGTACCGGAACTCTCTTGAAGTCTAGCTGCTGGACAACAGAATTCATCCTCACTATTTATCAATTCCTACTGTTGAATACTATTGAATAATCTAATTTCTGTACTCGTGTTCTTAATCATTCTTTCGGAATTTGATTACCAGTTTATTAGAAGTTCAACCACTGGTGTAAATCATGGTACAGTAGAAGACTTTTCTTTGTAGTAGATACTTGAGAGTTAATTTTCAAGACGCTAGGTGCATAGCTTTTTTGTGATAAACATAGTACCTTTAAGTCTTGGTTTGAATGAGGCTGTTGGTAACATATTGCAATTTACGTACATATTCATTAAATGGTCTAAGGATCAGCAATAATTGTAGCTTATTCCTTGAGAGAGAATTTTGATCCAGTTGTGTGTATTAACCTAGACCAAACTCTATTTTTTGGCTATAATTAATTATTACTTTGCATAAGCAAAGGGGCGCCTCGTAGCCGTGAGTAGAATCGCGCTACCGCAACCCCCAGCGTGTCGTAGAAGGCGACAAAACGGGGCGGAGCGAAGGGGCTAGGAGTCCCGTTCTCTGTAAAAACCTTTCCTCGAAGACGGCAAGACGAGCAGGGGGAGGAGAGGCACACGCATCTCCAAACCCTATTGTTAGGGTCGCTGAATGTGAGTGGCTGTAGTACGAGTGATGTAAAGAGGAGGGAGATTGGCGAGATGCTTGTGAGGAGGAAGTTAGATGTGTTGGCGCTGAGTGAGACGAAGTTGAAAGGTAAGGGCGAATGTGAGTTTGGTGTTGTAAGTGGAAGAAAGTCTGGTGTGG
>SDVV010011373.1:0-15872 GCA_016164225.1 Gammarus roeselii | reverse complement strand
TATAAATATATATATGTGGGTGCGTTAATATTTAAGATCCCCACGTACATGTTGTTAGTCCGTCACTTCTGAGCGGGGCCATGATATATTGTTAAATTAAAATAATTTAAATGTTTATGCAGTTTTTATAAGTGAAAACTGATTCACATGCTTGTGTATAACTCATGATGCCAACCAATATTTGTACGTGTTATGCAGGTATACAAACCCCTTCTGAATGCAATTCGACAGCGATTGGAACTCTAATTCAATGAAGTGCCTGATTGATTAATATTTACGTTGTTTATCTATTATATGTGTAATTTATATCGTCAATTCACCCTTTTTCTACCGTATAATGTTTTAAAACCATATATAAATATGTTTTCACATTTCTATTTACCAAACACATTTTTTCAAGATTTTCTAACCCCATTTATTCGTGATTTTTCAACCCAATGTATTCATGATTTTCACACCTCATGTATTCGCGTTTTCCCCGCCTCATGTATTCGTGTTTCCACCAGTAATATGTTTCACATCACGGGTATTCAAAAGTTTCCAGCCCCCATACCCGTGATTTTCCAACGCCTCGTATTCGGGATTCATACCTCGGAATGGACGGTGTCTGCAAGATCATTGATGATTCATATTGTCAATTATATCTTGCTCCGTGAAATACGAACCGGCGGTCCAGGTGAAATGAGCTGTGACGAACCACTGTTCTCGTTTTCACTATTCAAATACTGTATTTGATAATGAACTCCTCGTGTGTAGCGGCTGGAGTAAACTATCAATGGAAACATGGGATGCACAAAAGTAGGAATTTTGGCGACCCACCCTAATCCATCCACGTGTTAACTATCATCGTTACATAGGAGGTCTGGGTTTTGCAGTATTCACCCACATGGGTTAATTAACCCTTTTTCATGCAGAAGAAATAGAGAGCCGAGCTATCCGTGCATGTTCGATCAATGTATCACTAGCAGGATGATTCCATTAAATGAAATTATAAATACTGCTAACAAAGACAGAACTTAGCAGACGCTAAGTTAGTCTTTGTGCTTACACCTTGCCCCGCAACGTGTAAGCACTCATGAGAAAGCAACTGGATAATTCCAGTTAGAAGAACGAATTACGTGATCGTCACCGCTTGCGTTAGAGACACATAAAAGACGAGAGCTGAGTTGTGACGAGGTACCGCAGTTGAAACATGAAATCCTGCTTATGAGCACAGCCCACTCGCCGCGCCGCCGTCTCTCGCCGTTCCTAGTCAAATCCGCCGTTGGAGCTATAGAAACAGAAGCATAAGTATATTATCGACTCCCTGTTTGGTAATGCATTGCGTCTAACAACACTATTCTGCAATCATCATATAAACAGTAGTGATTGAACATCGACAACAAGTATAGAAAGAGTGTCAATAGTAAATCCGTGTTTCTTGCTCCAACCGTAACATACTAGAGAGTGTAACGTAGTTTTCAGACTTCGTCGGGACAATGCCACAAGCAGAACTACGGCACTGTATCGTGCTAAGTGAACCTCCTGAAAGCACCTACTACGGCGCGTGGCTGGGGACTGAATTAGTCCATGCGGACATCGGAAGATACACTTCGGATCCTTTAGACTGCGCATCAATCTCCCGGTTAAGTAACATCCATGATAGGTTACTACCCGTAGAAAGAGTACGCAGAGTGTAAATGTCTTTAGATAGGAACTGACAATAATCTAAGTCGTAACGAGTGTGTGCAATGTGACTCATGGCACTGTGCCCGTCTGAGCTGGTTTGTGTATTAATACTATGTTATTATTACTTTTCCTTTGGCGTATCAGTGTGCCTCGTCTGGGCAGATTTGAATATTAGGCAAGTAGTTAGTGGATACTTGTGCTAGTTTCAGTATTATTGTGATCCGTCGTGCCTCGTTGCCCGTGTTGCGTAGTTGCCGAAGCCCTCTTCAGCTTGGGTGTTTTAGCGTGTTTTGTAATGTATATTATATCAAGATACTGTACATCACTCACCCCACCGATTCTCGACGTGTTGGTGAATTAGTTGTTTTAAATACTAATCTTTCATGGTTGATTGATAAATTGCTAGACGCGCTCTCAAGTGACCCGGAAGTTTCACTAGTGCCCCAAGCGCGTAGACCAAAAAACCCGAGGTGTCCAAAAGGTCGCGAAAGCTTCGCCCAGTTCTCTTCACGGGTGCCCAAGGTGTTTCACTGGTACCCGAGTTTCTTTGCTGAGACCCCGCGAGTTTTTTCACTTGTGCTCAGCGAGCGCGCCAGGGCGCAAACTCTTTACGCATTATATTTACGAATTTTAAACCCGCTGGAATTAAACACTTAACAATATTAGTAGTAATAATTATTTGAATGGAATTTTTCCAATAGCCATCTATACACAATGGTACATTTAAAACACAAGAATCTATAAATAAATGAAGTTTTTAAACATATGTTAAAGTTCATTCATCAACGGATGTATGTACATTCAAATATACGCAGAATGGAATTTTTGTTCGTGCATTGATAAACATTGAATTGTAGCGAACACCGTGGAAGATCCGTTAGATTGCTTGTTAGTACATAAAGAGTGCATCATTTCCCTCGACCGAATAAAACAAAAGATTGACTTATTCCGTTGTGGTTACATGTACCGAACATGTGTCAAATAATGAAAGGTATCGCTTTAATTGGCATAAGTTCAGGTAAAACGGAAATGAAAAACAAATTCTAACGTAAAAAAATGTATTGACCGCTGTATACACATTTTCAACGGTAGAACCCAATTGGTGGAGTTGTCAACCCTATTCTAAACAACCAATTTCACCGAAAAATCGAACTAAAAATAAAGTAATTTAATATAAATGAAGATACTTCTCTGCGCCATTTGACTGATTGCGTTTATAATATTGCCGTCTGTCATTTAGTTTTGTTTTCAAATAAAATTTATTTTATCAGTAATAATTTATTGATCGTTTGATTATTTGTCTTGTTCTTTTGACGCACATACCTGATCCCTAATGAATGTACTTGTTCTTGAATGAAGCTCTCGGTGCAAATGGCAGTTGAGACAGTGATGTAACTCATGAAATTCCGCCTCCCAGTGAGGTTTCCATTGCTGTTAACGGTTAGAAAATAATCACACAATTTGTATAAGCCAGATTTTTAAACTAATATGAAATTTTATTAAAGATAAACTATGTTTTTCTGTTTTAATTTGAGCATCTTTTCGTTACATGTAAGGCATAAAAAATAAGTCAATTTTCTTATACATATGGATGAATCGGAACGAAAAATATTTTTATTCAATAACATGTATCATATACAATGGATCAGTAACGTTGTTTGGCTAATTTGAATGTTTGTAAGTACAGAGTTAGAGTTTTGAGAATTTATAGAAATATTTGCATGTTTTTTTGAGCGTGTATATGTATGAGCGTTGTTCGACACAAATCATGTATTGCTTTTAAAGTCGGTATCTGTCATAGGCAGGCTGTATTATTCCCAATTTCTAGTCAGGGATCGGTGGTGTTTTAAGATGGTAGTATTATTATAGTTACCACTGTTTAACATAACCAAGAAATATGTGTCATCGTTCGAGACTTTTTCGAGCTTACGTATAATATTCAGTCATTGGCTTAGGATTTATACATATCAAATGTCATTACTTGGCTCTACATTTTGATCTATCATTTGCAGTTTTTATACACTCTTCTAATTTTGATTGAGTAAAGACCCCCCCACTCCTATTGTATTCTTCGATTGTGTGAATGTTACAAGTAATTCATATTATTTTGAATTTGACAGAAATTTACATCACCTTCACTTATGTTGAAGCACACAACATGACTTAACCTATCTTAACCAAGAATTACGTGCGATCATTCGAGATTTCTTGCTTACGTATGATATTTTTCATCGGTTTATGATATATTCATATCCAACCTCGCCACTTGACTCTACATTTCGAAAAAAGAATCTGTTTGTATACACTCCTCCGATTCGATTGAACATATTTCATCCAGTTTCATATGTGAGTTGAATCATTTGCTTATAGGAAATATATATATGAACGTTGTTCGCTACCTCACATGTTTTTGCTTTTTAAATTCGCTATTTGACCATAGGTAGACTGTATTATTGTATCTTTTTTATAATCGGGACTCGGTGGGGATATAAGATGACAATCTTGTCATAGCTTCCACCGTTTAACCTAACCAAGAATTATGTGTCATCGTTCGAGATGTTTTCGCGATTACGCATAATCTTCAGTCATTGATTTATGATTTATATATATCAACTATCTCCACTTAGCTGTACATTTAGATCTAAAGAAATTATGTTTCAATATACTCGTCCAATTTTGATTGAGCAAATATCCCCATTTTAAACGAGGATTGTTTGAATGTTTTAGGTAATTCATATTATTTCGAATGTGACACAAATTTTTGCATCACTTTCCTTGTTAGTGGCATTCAACCCAACCTAACCTATCATAACCATGATTTTTGTACGTTATACCGTCATTGATTTACACATCATACATATTTTCTTTCCACCCGGTTCGTTATATCCACCCAGTCATGGTACAATACCTCAGACATATCATGCATCTGTTTGGTACTTCTTCTATGAACAACTTCGAGTAAAGTCACATCCTGAATGCAAACAAGAAACCATACACAGGTACAGTTGTCATGAATGGGCCTGCCATGAGACTCAAACAGTGTGACCATAAAATCAGGGGTTCTGTTCACTGACGACCCAAGTAAATCAATACAACGACCAGCAGCTCGTCGCATAACCTCTCTACAAACCCATGGAATTTAAGACCATCATCCACAATAACTTACAAATTTACGTTGAACTTGGATGAACTCCAAATGACTACCAAGGAATGTAAACCACCTCTACACCAGGACCAATCCATTTAATAAATCGTCTTCTAAATCGTTAAACTATACAGTTGCTAGGGTTTAATGAAAAAGGTCAACAAAGATGTAGTACGGATTTACACCTCATAAACATATTTTCTATGATTTCCGTGGAAAAATCACACAATAGCAAAACATATACGTAATTCTCTACTCTGCCCTAATAAACATAAAAAATGTAATATACGAGGGTATCCATCATAAATTGGTCTACTTATACAAATAAACATATACGAGACGAGCTTTTGCCTAGGGGTCTAACTCCTCCTAAACAGTGGAGTATGTCCCTACACTAAATATACAATAAACTAACAACAAGACCAAGCTTGTAACGAGTCTAATCTTCTATTGCTAGAAAATCCACGTCAATCTCTGGAACAAGACGTAAACAAATGTACATAAAGCACTAAAAAGATAAACCATCTAGCTAAATTACAACTGAAATAATGTTCTACAGATACAAACGTTATACATCCCAATATTCCTACAATTGTCTAAAAAATATCCAATAATTTGCATTGAAGATGGAAACTCTACATAGAACATACAAAACAAAATGAAAATATACTGAAACGCTCGAGTTATAATAAAATAACACGATCAATTCTCTACCATACCCAAAACATATATTAAAAAACATGATATACGAGAAAAACAACTAGCATAAAACATACCAAATACATAACGTGAAAAAGCCAACAAGACCTGGGAGCAACATACACGGAACCCACAGTAAATGATGTGGAATACTTTTACGCGACTACGCAATTTTCCTCAACGGAGTCCAAAACAGGGTTAAATCAAATCATCCTTGATTAAAGTATCCACGGCTTATTCGTAACATAACGTGGTATATACCTATAAACATCAAAATGATGCCTAAAACAACCAAATATGCCTGAAATAATTTGCTTCCTTTAGGATGCAAACCTATTATATCCTAAAATTCCTATAACTGTATGAAATAACCATTCAAAGTTAAGAAAATAAGACAAATTCAGAATATGTCAACCGATTATTACTTTGTTCACACACCACAATATAATAACTTTCAATAAATCCATATCGTTTAAGCAAGAACCAGCTACTCTCGCTGAGGATGGCATCCAAACGACACTCGCCATACAAAAAAAAAGAGATAAGACTACTCGAACAGTCTGTATACGCTTGATAACGACCATTTGAAAGATGCGTTTTCATGGTATCACCGAGATATCAGGTTCAAACTGGATCGTGCGTTATGGGGTAGATATAATCAAGTACCGAATCTACTGACTCCTAAGAAATATATACATCAACCCGTCGACGGCCGAACTATTATACCATATTATTCTTATAGAAATACCATACATATGAATAAACAGATGAAAAACAAAAAAGGCAGCTCAAATCCAACCATCAGGCTGGTATCAAGCAGGCCGAACACATGCTAAGGCTACAAATCGAGTTATGAAACCCACCTACCATACTATTCCTATAAATGCTATACACAATCTGATGAAAAACCAAAGATAGTATCCCAATCCATCCTCTAATAACCCGCCAACCAGCCACCGAATGAGTGAATTAAATCCCAACTTGATATGAATACAAACGTATAGGTACACAGAAAAAATATATAGAATTATAATCCAGACAGAAATACATAATGATACAGACACTCAGAACATAGAAATAATGGCAAATCAGTCGTGGAAAAATACTGATATGACAAAGAACAGCTAAAAATTTCCACATCTGCCAAAATTCTAGAGGCGTACTGAACTTATTGCCGATAGGGACCTCCTACACCCACCCCTCCCATAAAATAATGACGTATAAATCGGGGTATTCAGGCCAAAATGAAAAATTATAAAATGAGTAAACAGTTAGAATGCAAGTATACCCAATAAATTGGTCTAATGATCAAAAAAACGTTCATACATACATTAAACATCAAAATACAATAAAATATAAATGTGCATAAAGACAAAACCTTCTCGAATATATATTCGAAAGCAAAGACCGAAAGCCCACCCGTCACCCGTTAGCCACCCGAATGAGCCACCCGTAAGCCACCCGTAAGCCTCTTTAGTCTGTTATCGGACTCATGATAAGCTAAGGTCCCCAAAAGTAATAAACTTTCCCCAAAAGTAATAAACTTTCCCCAAAAGTTATGAACTTGGCGCAAAAGTAATTAATAATCACAATGTCCGAGTTACATAGAGGCTGTGTCGGACAGACAAAGTAATTATATACATCCTAACCATGACATTGTCCAAATCGCTCATCCGCGTCTTGCAAACATAGTATCTACCTGCAGGCGTGGAACCTTAATTATTCAATATAATGCCATTGGAGATACGGGAAATCAAATGTTGCTCAATTATTAGTCACGGTGATTGTCTTGAAGTTCAAAAGTCGATTGACAAGTACATCAGTCGTGGTCCTGATCAACCTCTAAACAGTGGAACAGCTTTCTGCTGAGGTTTAAGCAGAGGTTGGGACTGGCTGTGCAACGTGGCAACGCTCTGAGGGTTCAAATTGCTTGGAAGCCTATCAACTGGGGGTGTTATAGTTATAGGTAGAGGGGGTAGGCCGTAACTCCAGCAGGGATGGATGTGGCAGTAGTACGGTTGGAAGCCACAACCTCTGGCGAGTGTTGGGGCCGGGGGTCTTCCTATCTTTGGAGCCTTATGAAATAAATGAAATAGGCATCCTCCCGAGGCCTTCGGGTCCCATAAAAAAATATCTGCTCGTCTGCGAAGCTAATCTGGGATCCAACTGGTGAATGTGGCAGTTTGCAAGTACCACATCACGAATAAAGAGGGTCCCACTGCTGGGTGGCAGCTACAATGTGACCAGCTCAACAGCAAAAAATCTCCAAGTATTCAATGTAATGCTATTACAAGCAAAGCTGTAGATGGGAACGGATTGCTTGTTTTAACGGAATACGTCGATTGCTGATGAGAAATGATGAGTAAACGACGATAAAAAGGTTGTGCATTGTGTGTCATAAAATTACCTCCACCACTCTGGACATATATCGATAGTCAAATCTTCCAAATAATTGCATGGTTGACCGTATAAAACTGGCTCAGTATATTCATCTTCAAACTTCCGTGCTCAATAGCCAAAAATGAGGAGCCCCCGTATGGCCTGGTCTTTGTTGTAAGTCAACTTGCTGTTTAAATTCCAGCTTTTTTTTTGACTTCTGAGTTTGCTACCCTTCTGGAGACTGTCGTTAGTGCTATCGAATAGTTTGCGTAGCCATTCGTCTGTCCAAGCCATTGTATTTAGTTGAGGTTATTTTTTGATGCACGGGCTATTTAAAGTAGTGGCGGCTTTCATGTTCCCACGCAGAGCTGGTAAACGCTTTGTCCTGGGCTAGTTTTTGATGTATCGAAGCGGCAGAGCAATTTTGAAGTCCTAACTTCCGTTACTCCTGGTTCTTTGACTTCTTCTAAATGTACGTATTGCTACAAAATACGTGTTCAACAAAGACCTACCTATAGCACTCACTGTCTCCAGCCCAATGCACTGCTTATTACTCGATTTTATTTGATCGCAAATACCCAACGGCCCATGCGCTGAAGGAAGACAATAGCCTTCACGTTTGTTGAATTTCTTTTTTCAACCAGTAATGGATGCAGAAAGGTCATAGAAATCGACAAGCATCATTGTTATTTCGTTAAGCTGGTTGGTATTTGCTTCCATTAGATTAAGCTATTCTGATTGGTCACCTGAATACATTATCCTATGTTCGTAGGGTAACTGTTATGGACTAAATCATTCGTCTAAAGTGAAGCAAAATTCTCGATGGGTTAGGATTATAAACTAAGTACGGAATGTGCGTGTCCATAATTTGATAGCCTGCACCACTTTCGTACTCATTTTTCCTGAATATTTTGTAATCTTGTCTATAAGTTACCGGACAGGATTGTATGTGAATTGTTTCCCTGTCTCCCTCAAATTGACATGATTGTAATAAATATTTACAGGAGAATTATTATTGGGTCTACTATGTATTAATTACCATACACAATAGTTTCAGTTACAATATATATAGATTCACTTCATGAATAATTCAATACGACGTTACGCTAAATCCACATAAGAGAAGAATGTATGGTTGCAAGCTCGTCACATTATCTTGTAGCTGAATAAGTTACCAGTGCGGCTCGGAAGCGGTCAACTATATACAATGAACGTTTGGTAGGGACGTAGTTACCACAAGTCTAATTTATGAAACTATTTGACTTATTTTGTATCAGAATTGCTTTTTTGATATTGCGCAGAGATGCAATCCAAGCAATATGTAATAAAACGTGATTGTTGGTTTCCTATATAAATCCATTTCGTTATACTAATCAAACGATAAAAATGTACGTGTTCATTCAGAAGCCAGCAACATTAGTTGAAATACTAGCAATACAGAATATTTAAATCAACTGCACGTGTATTTTACTTCAGGAAAATATCATGAAAGACATTGTATGTGCATATCTGGTCGGCACACAAGACTTCCATGGCATACAGATACAGGTACAGACGGACCCCGCAACACACACGTCGAATCATGAGTGAGGTCCGCTACAAGTATTAGCAGCTGCCCGACAACTTTTGCTGTCTTATCCCTGCTTCTCAACGAGCCGCGAAGGACGGGTAAGCTTATCAGGTCCACGTCAAAACGTAACCTTTACACTGTTTCACTGTGTTTCACTACCTTTACACTGATTTCTTTCCTCCGTGAAGAATGCTTCACGTCATACATCCACCCTATCTTCTTTTTTCTAGAGCCCTACGCTCACCCACCTCCAATTTCATCGCCCCTACCACCAATCTACCACGATCCATTTTCACCATGTGCCAAGCCACCTTCTTCACTATCTCGTTCAAAGTCTAACATCGTCATAATGGATGTTGTCCCTTCGCGTCACTCCTGCCATCCCTTTAAAATATTTCGCATCGAAAATCCCAAGGCATGTACGTTATATCACTCCCGTGCCAATTACTAAATGATAGCACAGGCTGGTGCGCTTTATCTAAACAGGGACCTTAAGCCGCACGTTTGCTTGACTGAAAATTTGGTCGCGTACAGTACATTAAAATCGATAAAGTCGATCTAGAAGCCATCAAGAGTAAGCCCCCCTGGCCCCTGGCGTGAACCGGAATGCGATGAGGGGAAGGAACCAACTCCATTCAAGAGGGGCCAACATCCCGTCCGGAGTACCAAATACCAGAATCCCAAGATCCCAACAGCAAATAACGTCAGCCTCTCCAAGACGAACAGCACCATCTCAGCCGCAAACGACCGCACCAAAGACCGCATCGCGGAGTTGACAAAAAATATACACGTAATTAAGAGTTTATTAAACCGAGCGATCGGCTTTTCCGGGCAACAAACAACATTTCACCGCAGAATCCAGCACAACGACTAACGTCTAACGAAACTCGAGCATCATATCAAAGCTATAGCTTTGATATCTCTTACAAAAGCACCCGTAATCTACGCATGTGCCTCTACCTCTACATCCGATGACAACCTAAACGACTCTTCACCACAAAAAAACACCCCAGCTGAATTTCGAGAGCTTAAAGGAAGATGCAGTTGTCATCAACCTGTTTAACGACAGCCCCACTTTCCCGAACAATTGAAAATCACGTTCGACGTTATGACCAGACCGGATATTTGCCCATACACTCTACGAGAAAATGTCTACCTCCATTACTGGTCGGAGACTCTATACATCACCAGCAGTGGCAGCGAAAGCTTTACTGTTAAGGTAGACACAAAACTTCAGAACGATAATATACTCTCCAAGATTAGAACATGCCAAAAATCATGCACTATCATACCACATCCAACTTTACCTTTGAGTTGGGGTGTGATGTACATTGAAAATCCCCCGGAGAAGCAAGCTGATAAGTTCATCACCAGACTCGTTCAATACGAGGGCACCATGGCCGAAGCAAAAATTGCAGAATTCATGACACCACAATTAAACACCACCACGGCCCTCCTGCTGGAATTCAACTGCCTTACTCCAACAATTTACACGGGCATACATTTTTTCTTGACACCTAAACCAAGGTCAGAAGCTATGTTATAAATCCCAGAATTACGGACACACAAGCAGAGATTGTCATGGTAAGCAAAGATACCCACACTGCTCCCAAGACAACCATGACACACGGGGTGATGCCCAGTCGAGCCCATCAGAAGAATCCCACTGCATTCTCTGCAAAGTAAACGTCCACACCATAGGACACAAAGACTGCTCCCAGGACATAAAGAAAGATAAATTCTCCAATTTCAGATAGAGCACAAGGTCGGGCGATCAAGGGCTATAGTCTGGATGCACTCCTTCTAAGCTTACCCTTCCACACAGAAGAAATGATCAGCATCATCCCCTTCTCACTTATTCATAACGCTCCCAGATAGCATTAGGATGAACTCACTCTCACAGCAACTATCCTACGTAAAACTCGAACATAGTAACGCCCTGCAAAAAAACTACCCACTTAGACTTATACAAATTAACTGTTGAATTACTTCCGTCCTTCAACGCTGCCAAACGAATGATACACAAGTCTTGCCACACCCCTAGGACTGACTTGACCACAACAGATAGGACTGCAAAATCTCCCAACCTACGTGCTACCACTGACCATGCCTTCATGGAGCGGACGACCGCGACTGACAAAAGTACATGGACCAAAAAGAAATCACTAACATACAAAATAACCGCAGAGTCACATGGAAACAAGCTCTTTATATCATGCCAGACAAAAAAAACACTCAACTTAATTAATCCGAAGCAGTTAAATCTAAAAGGTAACCCATCCCCTCAGACGATATCCGCACATCGTCATCAGGGCCTAATAACAAGACTTCATTTTCCCTCATTAGCAGAAACAACATCTCATCCAGCAGAGCGACCGCTCTCGTGAGAGAGATGAGTGGCCCTGGCAATGAACCCATCGGTGCCCTGGAGGACATCGTGGTGGATGCTTCCAGTTGACCCAAAGAACCCGCAGGCTTCACAACCAACTATACAATTTGATAAGCCTTCCACGAAATAAAAGCGATCTCACTCAAGAAAACGCAACGAGAGGACATCATTCTCCTCTTCTTCCTCCTACAAAAGCACTCAGTCGCAAACGCAGCAGACCACGTTCTACAGAATCGGACGTTCCTGCGAATGCTCTCGATCTAGGATCCTTGGGCAAACTCAAAGACACGAACACCACGAACGTTATCGAAAACCACGAGGCCACTCCAGGTCAACACGGACCGAGCGTAAACCGTATACAAAATATACAACTGCACAATACTTCAGTGGAACAGCCAAGGACATAGAAACAGGAAATAGGTATTACTATTCCTAATCTCCACTCATAAGCCTTTGGTGACAGGTCTCCAAGAGGTCTAACTCCGAGAGACCGCCACTTTCACAATGTCATACATCACCCCGAAGGCCACAATAATGTGACTGCATACGTCGGAGTGGCACTCATGGTCAACCAAACCTTAACTCAACACCCCCTTCTCATGTAAATGGATATCCAAGCCTTCGCCGTGAAAATATGCGTTTCAAGGCCAATAACAGTGGTATTTATCTACTCGTCACGAGGCCACGATCTCTCATAAGCACTATTGACCGAACTGTTTAATCAACTGCCTTTCTCGTAGTTACCACAAAATGTAGGAATGCGTGAGGACAGATCCGAGGGGAGTGATAATGGCCAACAGCAAAGACACTTACAACCTAGTTTTCCGCAACGAAGGACAACACCCCTAAATCACCCTCGAAAGTGAAACTGACATCGATATATCTATTTGCGCTTCGATATTGGTAGCGCAATTAGTTAGTGGAGTCCTGCCTTCGACACGTGACAGCGACCATGACCCAGTCATCATATTACTCCTCATCAACCAACCAAGCATAAGAACACCGATTCAACTACCGGAAAGCCAGAAGTCAAGAACACTCGGCACATATTGCGTGGTACGGTGTGGATGGCATCCTCGTCGACATCTCAGAACACGACCTCGTCACCCATCTGTATGAGAAATTTCAAAGGGCAGCTGCCGCATGCATCCCTCTATGTTCACTTTGAACCTTCTTTCCAAATCCGTGGTGGTGTTCGGAGGTGCGCCACCACGATAGAAATAATGATAAGCTCACACCATGTTGAACACCTTGAAATGCATGCAAGCCTGCAATCACTCGCTTGCAATCACTATTCAAGGCTCTTTTCTTCTGCGCCACTCTCATATATGCACCATCGGTTCACCACTTGCAACCCTCACTCCTACAACAGCCCCCACGGTGCACACACCACACAATTATGTCACATCTCAACTACGCATTTTTGATCGTCTCATTTTCTTTATCAGCAATCTTCAGGCTTTGCCTCTCGCAATGTTATACATCTCCTTCAGCGTCTGCAAGAATTATTTCGTTCTGCTAAAATCCACAAAAATACGCTTTCAATTTTCCTCAACCCACATTTCCTCTCCACCTTCACTCCACTCACAATCTTCCTCCGACCAGTAGATGGTTCGACTTTGCCTCCCCAACACTCTCATCGAAGTCAAAACACATCCATCAGTGCTTCTTCATCCAGTGCAACACGGGTCAAGTAGCCGCTTCCATGAAATAGTCAGGGAAGCGACAACGGGCATGCCGCCGTAAGAAAAACAACGCAATTCGACCGTTTTTTTCTCCTTACGGCGGTATGCCCGTTGTCGATCCTATGACTGTATGTACATTATCTATCATAATGTTAGTCCATTTCCCAAATCATGATATAAAAGCTTGTTTTTATACCGGTATTTTTCATGTAGTAATAATATCTATTTCATATTTCATCTAACTAAATCAAAAACCACAACGATAACATTACTAAAGAAATGTTTCAAGATATGATGCACATGGTGGAACAACCGTAGCATTGCACTACATTGAAAGTGAGTGAACATAACTGTCATCTATGGAGTGCATGAGTGCTCGCTGTGCCAGGAAGACGGGAGAGAAATTGGATGGACCTGAGTATTTACTCGCCATACAATATTATTCAATTTCAAAGCTGCTACAGGCTTTTACTTCACCACGTGGGACACAGCCTGAAGCTGCTACAGGCTTGGACATCACCTTGAGTGGGACACAGTCCGAGGCCATTACAGGCTTGGTGGTCATTAAGAAGTATTCCACTTTTCTCACTGAAGAAAATAAGAAAGGAAAAATAGGAGGTTGAAGCCTCTCACATCTGAAGCATGTATAAGAATTTCAAGTAGTCACTTCCAGCATCATATGTACGTCTCAGCGCAAAGTTAAGTAATAAGGTAACCCAGCTTGTTTATTTCACCCTGTAACAGCTATCATGTTTCAATGAATGCTTTTAAGCAACCTGGGGATATTGCCTATAGTATATACATATTTTTAATCGGATTTTGCTAATTGGATAATGTTACCATTTTTACCAAGTTCTCATTACAAGACACGTCTATGCAGTCGGAACATTCTCCAATCGACATCAGTCGAACGTTCGCTGAAGAGCAAGGGCGCGGTTTCATTATTGAAAAATAACCTTTCGGGAGAGCCAGCCTGGGTTATTGGCCTGGGTTATTGATGGCCGAGTTGAAGGTCTCTGAATGCCAACAACACGTGCCTGGTATTTGAAGAGGCTCCGATAGAAGGTAGGTTAAGGAACTCATAGACAGAGACACTGAGATGAGTAAGCAAAAAATATCAGGAACGGGTCTTTGTTACAATAATTATGTGGTAGTAAGGATAGGTATGTATCTGATAAGAAGGGTGGCTAAGTTAGGCTGACACAGGGAGGGAGCTGCTCAACCTCCCCGCCACAAGCTGCCTTGTTCATGCCGAGACTCGAACTCGCGACATGCAGCACCAGATGCTGACAATGCAGTTGGATACGATAACCACTCGGTCATGGCGGCCCCCAGACCATAATATAGAAAATTCAACATCCTCTCATCAAAGGTTTTGCCGACTTCTTTAGCAGGACTGCTGACTAGACACCCATCAATTGAATCATTAACCGTCCCTGACAACCCATCGATTGACATCATGACCATCCCTGACTACCCATCAATCAACTGACCACTCTTCAAACGCATCGTTGTTCAATCCAACCTGGTTACCCAGGACACATCTCGCTGCCAGGAGTAGGATGTGGTGCGAAAACGACACACCGCCAGGGAGTGGCTCCCTGGCCTCGGGTCGTTTTCGCGCCACTCCCCGGCGGCGGGTCGTTCTCGCGGTCGGCAGGCTAGCGGCTGTATTCGGGAAATGTTTCGTGTTTTGTAAATTTGAATTTATTTTATATTGTATAAATGAAATTTAAATATAGGGCTTGATAGAGTCAGTTTTGGGTGGGCGTAGTATGGACGGAAGGGCGGACGGTGGGTCGGGGTTGGGTGCCAGGCTTGCGGCTGGATTTGGGAATGTTTTGTGTTTCATATATTTATATAGTATATTGTTATGTCTGTTTAAATTATGTATTTCTATATGGGTTAATGATTGTATATAATCAGGGTACATATTACATGTTTATATTGTTATCTAATTATAGATAGGGTATAAGTATGTCAATCGGCTGCCCAGTGGCTGGTTTGGGGACCGTTTTTAGTGTTTTGTAGATTTAAATGAATATTCTATATGATGAAAATCCAGACGTGGGAGGGGTATGAGAACATCACGACGGGGTAGGTAGCTCAAACGCAAATCTCCAGGGGCGGGTATACGATAACGCACATCTGACAGGGGTATGTAGCCGTAAACGCAAATGTGACTTGCGACTGGCTGTCGGCTTGATTTCCATTGTATGTTTATTTAGTATACGGTTCTTAATGTTTTGTGTTTATATGTATATATTTTTTTGCTAGATTAGGTAATAAACTGAAAATTCATCGCATGGGTGGCAAGGTCAGCCGTACCAATAACAT
>SDVV010011372.1:0-15872 GCA_016164225.1 Gammarus roeselii | reverse complement strand
TAAGTTGAGGGGCTACCGGCCGGACCCTTTAGCACTAAAGGGCTAAGTTGTGTGAGTGTGAGCGTATGAGGGTGTGAGGTGCGCCTTGCCGTCGGCCATCCCCCTTTCTGGGGGATGCGGCCTAGTGTCTGTATCTGTATTATTTATCGTATTGATAGTTCCTCGAGTGGCTAACTTCCGTCAGCTGGGGCTGTATGGAATTGTGAGTCAACTAGCTACTGCATGGACGTCTTGATTAGTTTTCCTGGTTTCTTGAATTATTGGAGAGTCAGTGTTCATTTGGTCTTGGTGTATCTAATCCGAGCACTTGTTAACTATATGATCCCCAAGCCTCCTAGTCATCTGTTAGGTTCACGGGCCGAACGGAGTCATGGCCCAACCGGGGGCGAACACCCTTATTTCACATCAGACTCCCTCTTCTTCACTCTTCACTATCTCTCCTTTCATCCCCCATCCTGCTTCCCTCAAATTTTTGTATACCTCATTTGCATCTTATGTTTAGTTCAAATTTCCCTAAACTTGTCTCAGACCCTTCCTAACAACTCTCCTAATAGTCGCTGCACACAAACGCACGCACGCACAGACATGCGCACTCAAACATACACATACCGGTTCCAACTTTTCCCCTTTCGAGTGGCAAATAACAGCCAAGTTGCGCTCTTTCTTTCATGCAACCTTGTTTCTACAACTATTCAACCTTCTTTCCATTCTTGCTGTTCTCATGCGTGAAACTCCGTACACCTAGTGTAGATTTCATGCATGGGATCCATGTTTTTTGTCGCTTCTTCATCTTCCCCCTGAGCAGGTGTTGGAGCGCGTAGCCCTGCACCTTAAGGACTACTGCGCATCCTTGAGGCTCTGGGTAGGCAGTGTGTTAATTCTCCTTACTGCCATCCGGGAAGTGCTGGGACCATATGGCCTCAGCACCCTAGTAGTTTTTGTTCTTCCTGTGCCACCCGTACATACCATAGATGTTCGCCTCGTGAAGGAATTTGACTTTACTCAGTAGTAAACATTACTCGAACATTAAAATAAAGAGAAAAACAGAAGACTAGCTTGATGCGGTACTGTTTGTTGGTTTGACATTCGGCGCCAGGAGGACGATGGCTCCAGCGCGCTAGAAAACCTCGTCACTCTAATTTAATCTAACTCTGTGATCATACAAAACTGTAAGTTTTCTGGAGGTTTGATGTTGCTGCAGTTTTCTGCTACTATTCCATGCTTATCTTCTGATCCCAGAATCAACTTCAAGGTTTATAATAATCTATGTGGCAGTAACTCTGTTCAAGTTCAATTGTGTACAGTTTTATTACCCCCACCCTCCTTCCCCTCACTCTCCCAGATTGAGCGCAGCAGCCTGGAGCGGCGCAGCGCCGCCATCGCGTGCCGCCGCGTGGCGCAGAAGGAACAGCGCGTGGCAGAGACCATTGACGAGATCCAAAACACCTTCAACGTGAGGGACCGCAAGCTGGTGGCCAGGATCACCGATAATGTAACCAACTCAACAGAGGCCTTCAAGGAATTCAATATCACGGTAAGCCAAGGCAAGCAGGGCTTCCGTGGCGACGATGACGAAGACGAAGAGGAGGAGTACGACAATGGAGTGGGCGGGGCTCTGAGAGAGGTGAGCGGAATGGGGTCAGTTGGCCCCTCCTCAATTTCCTCCGCACCGCCTCCTGTTGTCTCACAAGCCACACCCACTGACCTTCACGTTATCCTGCCAAGTCACGTGAGTTGTTCTTCGCATCTCCTGGATCAGGTCATCACTGTGGACGCCAAGCACGCGCTTCAGACCAAGACGTTCGCAAACATCAACTCGGGCATATTTGGCAAGTGCTCCGCCCTCTGGAAGATCGCTAACAAGCCCAAGTCATCGCGGATCATTCGAGATCGGCTTGGGTGCATGCTAAAGACGCCCTGTCCGTCCAAGTGGACGACAATTTATGATAGTGTTGGGATGCTTCTCAAATTTAAGGACAAAATGAATGAGGTGATGCACGCTCTCCAGCTTCCAGAGTTCCAGGTGATGGACTTTGATTTCCTCCATGAGTACTCTGAGATCGTGAAACCTATCGCTGTAGCTGTTAAGAGACTGCAGGACGAGAAGCAGTGGTACTACGGGGAGCTGATACCCACGCTGCTGGTTACAGACAACAAGCTGGACCTGATGCAGCACAACCTGTTCCGCTACTGCTACCCTCTGTTCCATGCCATAAACTACGGCTTCAAGACGCGTTTTGGCCAGTACCTCAACTTACAGCGAGAGGTTAGCGACGCCCTGCTGGCGACCGTGTCTCACCCCTATTTCAAGCTCCGATGGCTCCACTCTCGGCCCGCCCTCAATACGGAGCCCATGAGGAAGCATCTCCACACTATGCTGCTAGAAGCAATCATCCAGAATAACGATTATGCCGTCTCCCAGAACGACGACACCACAGAGAACAATACCGAGGACGACTTTTACGATTTTAACGAGTTTAAAAACCGATCGTCGATCACGTCTATGGCCGTATCAAGGGACATAGAGATGCAGGTCTACAACTATTTCCAGGAGAGTGACACGCGGTTGGCGGTGCTGCACAACTATCCGGCGGTGCGGGAGGTGTTCCTGCGTCACAACACGCCCATCCTTTCCTCCGCGCCCGTGGAAAAGTTGCTCGGCTTTGGGGGGCTGCTGCAGACACGCAAGAAGACCAGGCTCTCGGACGGGCTTTTCGAGAAGTTGGTGCTCATGAAAGGCAACCGCCATAAGTTTGAATGAAAGAGGCGGCGGCAGGTGGTTGTTGCCCCGGAAACTGAATAGTGGCTGTGCTATGTTTGTAAGGTCTGCAATGAGGCGAGGGCAGCTAGAAGAAATACTTGTATGCAAAGTTGGGTAACATACTGTATCGAGGTACAATCACTATACATACTTTGTCCTATTTTCTGCAGTTTATTTGGACAGTATTTCAAAAATGTACATCGATAAAGCATCTTTCCCACAACTGCTTGCATCATGCCAGGCTTCGGGACCCAATCGTCGGAGTGTTCGATGTCCTGTTCTTGAATTCTTGCCTGTGATCCAAAACATCCGCCATACCACGCTAAGCAGAACATACTTGGTATTCCAGACCACGTCTTGTTGTTGTTAGACCTGAACATAAGAGCCTCTTCAGTTTCCCGGAGCAAACAAACGAACGACCGCAAATGTTTCCCACTCATTCTGCTATCCCATTAACAGATAAGAACGCGTTAGTTTCTGACGGCTTTTACTTTGAGGTTGGACGAAGAAAACGTAAATTTATTAATTAATGGGTTAGCGACGTAGAGAAAAGAAACGCGGCGTCGTCCCATCCTGCCGTCTGTGTAAGTACCGTCACAATCATCTTTTAAACAAGACTGACGCGCTGCAGCGAGAATGCGCTGCCAAGGTTATCCCTCTACACTCCTGCTGGTGATGATGCGGTACTGATGATTAATTCGTTAGCCTTTCAAGTTTCACTGGGAATAGATCCTTATATTGCTATTTGAAATTCGAATGGGCAGGAGATTTTTAGTACATTATATTTTGCTCGATACTACGAGTGAATTTTGTATTTCAAATCACCAGCATTTCCGAATAACCTTAAATTAATCATTTTACCTTTCCTTGAAACTTGAAATGATAGAAAAAATTCATTCACTACTGCAACTAACATCGCTCGGACGGTCATTGAATGTGCTTGCTGAAGCTAAATTGACTGTGTTGAGGATAACCTGTTACGGAATAGAAAACTAGCTATGTTGTCTAGATTTCTAACGAAAATAGCACTACCTTTGAAACGCCTTCTGGTAATTTGAAAAGTTTCCGATGTTTTATCTCGATTGCTGCTGACGCTGATCTCGGACCTCCTTAATGATCCGAAGTGTGTGTTGCGGGGTCTCATGGCCGGATCCTGTAGCGCCAAAGCGCTTCCTGGGTGATTGGGCAAAGTGTATGTATCTAAATCGATGCATAGTTTGCCAGAGGCCTTTTCGTGTTTGGAGACCGGTTTGTTTATTCGTTCAAACAAGAGATTGCCCAGTCGTAAATAAAGGTCTAAAACGGGGCAGAAGGCTTCTTTCTGGCTTTGTAGCCGGCAAGTGATCGTCCCAGTAACTGAAAGATTAAGTTTCTTATCCTGGCCTGGAAATCTCCAAGAAAATTGTACAAATTTGAATTTGGAAAGTCATCCATTCGCACCACTCTGTAGTATTGCCACCTGATATAGGTTTAGTCGAGGAACTCTTATCAATCGGATATGGTTACCGTTGGGAGATGGCTGTTGAACAAGATCAATTCGTACAGTTGTTCATTCTCATCCGTCGTGTGTTCCTGCAATTGAACCCCATTCGGCTTTAATTACACTACCTAATGACTAATTACTCCTCCTGAATATGCCATAATCATGGACCAGCATTTATTTAGTATGCGAAGTTATTTATTCGACGATTTCTGAAAGAATATATTCTACGAGGAGATCCACCGTCTGATTTGTTGAAAAAAATTGGTATAAATTCAAACGTGAATTGGGTTCCGTTTCATTGGTGACTTGTTTGCGATTTTTACAGTGTCATCCTTGTTATAAAGGTCGACTTTTCTTTATAATATTTCTCCTGAAACACACGTGGCCCCGGCTGCAACTGTTCTTCTAGTGCGCAGTTCGCTGCACTCTAACGGAGCCGGTGAACACGCTGGGTCGGTTCTAAGGTAGTTACTGGTTCTTGTATGGGTAGTGATAGACTCTTACAAGGTATTGAAGGAAAATACTGTAAGCATAGTCTTGTTGATTTTTTTTGAGAACCTTGCCCCCATAAAAATATGTTCCCATCTCACAATTTTTGCCAATGTTTGTCTTTTAGGTACTCTCGACTAAGCCGCCATTAGGCTCAAGTAGCTATGTTTTAAGTTTTATCCGTTACCGATCTTTCTTGTTTTTATTTGCTATATTTATTCAACTATAAGTATTGTCATGTGTGGTTTCTCTCAATTTTGCTTATGCTACAACATCTGCAATCGCCGGTCAGTCTTTTCACCTCGTGATTGCGCAGTAGTGACCAAGCTAGCATGAATTATCATGGAATGAGGACATGGATTTCTCTGCAAACTATGATGTTATTGTGGAAACAATCTTGAAATCGATATTATGATATTTATTGTTGAATAATTGTAGTCAAATCCGACAATATTTACTATCGAATCGATATTTCCGACAATATTTACTGTCGCGTAGCTGTATCCGACAATATTTACTGTCTGATTGCTGTATCCGACAATATTTACTGTCTGATTGCTATATCCGACAATATTTACTATCGGATCGCTAAATCCGACAATATATTTTTATTGTCCGATACACATAACATCCGACCATATTTATTGTCTGATTATTATTTTTTATTTAGATTAACCAACAAGTAGAGTAATGTAAGAGCTTCTGATGGCAGCTCCTGCCCTGTACTGTAGCTACTTAAGTAGTGATGTCCAATCGAGGGTCCATACACTGCTTTGACGACCAGCGCCGGCCACCGGCAGTGGTACTGAGACCAGCGATGACGCTAGTCTCAGTACCACTGAACAAGCCTCACTCCTTCAGTTCAAAGCTCTCTGAACCTCCACTCGTTCGTTTGTTGTTCAAAATGACCAATCATTTGATTTTTCTACTTGGCGTGTACGATGGAACCGTCAACGCGAAAGCAGTGAACAACTTCCTTTATTCCCCCTACGTACTTTGCTATTCGTTCTATAAGGCTAAGGAGCTCCCGAGACTAAACTGCACAGGGAAACTAACTGCAATTAATTCTTTTACCCAGGATAGCCGTTCACAAACAAGCTGTCTATCTCCCTAGTTTTGCTTCACAGATAGTTTATGCCAGTTTCTTACTAATGTATTTATTAAGTAACTATTTCGGGAATGTTGCAAGTCTCGTAGTTCATTGTTTTGCACCTAGCGAAAACAGTAAGAGTTAATGATATGAATATATGTCCGTGCCTGAATGAATTCAAATTGACCTGTCTGTTCGCTCGATAGAGGTAGCACTCTACGAACTGATCCTCATTGGTTAGTAGCTATTTAAAGTAAGAAATTATATTGTTAGTAGCTAGCTAACTGTTGGTGATGGCTACCTGAAAGGTTTGAGAGAAGGAAATTGTTTAGATCTTAATTGCGCAGAGCTGCACTCTAACCGATACAACGTCCTTGATCGAAATGGTATCGTCAAATTATATTTTCTAATTGCATTTAATGTTATTTAAGATTAATGTTTAGTTTGTAGCTACTCAACACATGGTCATAGCCAATGGCAAAGGCCCACAGCCAGCCAGCAGACTCGTTCGGTCAGTTTGAACACCCCACCCACCCTCTTCCCAGTTGCAGTGGGCATTGCCATTCTCGCCCTTAACGCCGCCTATCAAATAGCTTAAAGTGCCCAATGCCTTTATTTGTCAAACTATGCGTTTCTGCATCCTCCCACCCGAAGAACAACATTAAAATTGTCAGTATTTATCGTACATTGAAATTCAAAGGTTTACTCGTTGCCCACACCTGCTATTCATTGAAGCTAGATGGCGTTCCATCTGTTATTACCCATCGTGCAGTGCAGAAAATACCTCACCTGCCACCAGAACCCCTGACCCGTCGCAGCCCAGATCTTACCTGAATTTTTATGATTAATTATATTTTAACTTTAATCGTGTAGCTTTGGTACGCTGTGTAATAATTATCAACATTCTATATTTAGTGCTTACTTTGTAGATATTCTTGACCGAGTTACTTTTTACAATCCGTAAACTTGTTTTTATTTGAGCTTGTGTTGTGTAGTTCTCCTTCTCAGGCCGCCAGATGTCTAGGATCAAATTTTAGATGATCGTTAGCCCACTAACCTAGAAAGACTTTCTTCTGCAGCTTCTTTGGTCGTTTACTTTAAACTGTTCACGGTGGAAATGAGGCCCAAATCAAATTCTCTGTTCATTACTCTATCTGTTCTGCGGCCTGTGTCTTCCACGCTTTGTTTGCACTAACGAGTGAAATGAGCTGATCATCGCGGCAGTGGTCGCGGTGATCAGCGGTGGTGCTCGATGGCCTTTTTCGGTTGGCCTCATCTCTTTCATTACTGCAATAGTACTTCTTTGATGACCGCTAAATTCTTGTATTAATTTACCTCCGTATGTATTTTTTCGACTAAGAGTTCTATCCTCCTCTTTCCCTCCGTGGCTAGGGGCGGTGCTACCCTATAATTATTACCGAGTGGATAGTGTCTCCAGCTGCTTTGCCAGTCTCTGGTACTTCATATTGTGAGCGCGTGTCTTGGAATCACAATGCGGACTTTTTGGCGGGGAGTCTTGAGCACCGCCCCTTCCTCTCTGACTTCCATACCACTATCGTACCCTCCAGTTGAGGAGAAGACAACTGAATGTCTATTCATATATTCTGATTTCTCGTGCATTTCAATGAGTCGCCAAGGTCATCCACAGCGGTTAGATGCTGGATAAACATAATAATTACGTTTGTGGTCTGAACTTTTTTTGATCCACCCTTCATTGCAGCAGCGGTAGTATTGACGTTTGTAAGCACATTAGAAAACTGCCTGGCGTCCACAATTTGTTTTGGTACCGGAAGTACGCAGATGGAGCTAGGTTTTAAATTGTTCGGGTGTTTGCACAGAAACGACCAAAATTTCGGTAATGGCTCTAGCTAATAAAGTACCTCACAATGCGTGTTTGAAAACTAATTAAACGTGGCAATTTTTCAATTATATAATTAATATTGCGACAGAAACTGCTAATTATATTATCAAATGATCTGTTAACTTAGATTACACTTATCAATTGTTCTGTAATTGTAGGTTCTGTAAACTTAGCCTCTGTGCACTTCTGCTGTACAGCAAAAAAAGTGCACTTGGCGTGCAACGATTCTCCAGCACTCTGTTGCCGTGGGGACAAGTTTTACCAGTTTTCTTGATGGACATTTTTCGGTCAGGCCAAATTTGAATGATGTTAGCATATACCCTCATTCCATTGAATCAGCAAATAATTTCAGCTTAAGAGCTGAGAATAACCGTTGCCGATATTTTTTATTTGGAGATTCATCGTGTTCATCTGCAACATTCTAAAATGGCGCGCGATGATCCGAGAAGTTTCTACACAATTTAGCTCTGAAATTAAATTAGGTTTCCCACTCCTTCTTTCCATTGCACCTCCATCTGTCGATGGGAGAGTTTGACTTTTTTTCGAAAATGCGTTAGTTATTTGCTCTTGTTGAGTCTTTGCAGGTTATATTAGCATCCTGGTATATACCAATCGAAATATTATTGGACCTCGCTGGTTGACTGGAAGGGACATTTCGAGTGGATGGATCCCATACGTCATGCTTGGCATGCTCGGTTACAAATTTTGCTGAAAGGAGTCGTGCACAACTCGATCATATTGAATTTTCCCAAGTTTGCTTGCAGTTCCTTTTCTTTTACGATGTAAAGTTGTCCCGTTGGGTGGAAATGGCAGTACAAACGTTCATCAGAATCATGCAGCTTCAACTTCTGCTTGCGTTCCGAGAATAAACCCTTACCCGCCCAGTTTTAGCAAATTGCTTTCAGCTCAACAAAGTTAGTCCTGAATTGTTAGCAGATTTTGGTTGGTAACTGAGCAAACAATACAAAGATATAGTGTCCGTGAAACGTGCTATAATTTTCAAAAGTATAATCTACAGCTCTCAGAAAGCACACATACAACCTTGAAACATACCTGCTCTGTTCTACCATAAACGTTGTCTGACCCACTACAGTTACTCATTACTTGTGTCCAAAAATTACCGAACTTTGAAAATATGCCCACAATAAATGCATGTTTTGGCAGTTTCCCACTACTGCCTATGTAAGCAATACTGGCGGTGGTGTTGGCTCCTTTGCTGTGTTTGTCAGAATATTATTTCTCGTAGTAGCTGTTAGTTTTATACTGTAATCTATCATTTTGTAGCGTCCTGTTAATTTATCAACTGCAAAATTATACCGATAAAATGCAAGATGCTATTTACATGTTTTTTTTTCTGTTTATTTCTTCCTTCATGTTACCTAGGGACTTGAGAGCATGCATTGACCGAACCACGCCCTTCAGAACGAAAGATCAGCAAGGGCATCTTTCCGTTGAGGCACACAACAGAAACGGCCTAATCGCTACAAGCGCGAGAACAGTACCAATAAAGATGGAGCTGTGCATGCCTGCCGTGATATCTTTCGGGATGTGGATTAGGTGCAAACCTCCATCTAAGATGGAACTGAGCAGAAGAAGCCGCTTTGGCTTTTAAAATGTTGAGTTGATCTTTTAAGTGATATTAATCACTGGTCAATTCACATGGAGTTTGCTCTGAACGTTAGAGATCATTTGCAAACGTGACTTGCAGAGATGTTAGGAGTCCCACTTATCATAAGTATACGATTTAGTGTTTACAACGCTTCTTCTATCCAAGAAGACTTGACGGTTTTTGTATCGTGATATTAATTTCTCTTACCAATGATTACCCTGCTCCCCCCTCCGGGCATCGGTTGAGGTCACGGGCCGCACGCGCCTCTACGTGAGAGCTCGTGATGACTGACGTCACAGTTCCGATGGAGATGGACTACTTGAACTAATATAATTCACTGGCCTCACGCGCCGTACGCGAGAGTTCTCGATGACTGACGGCACAGCTTCTCTGGAGATTGACCACTTGAACTAATCTACTTCACCGGTCACACGCGCCCTACGTGAGAGCGCGTGATGACTGACGTCACAGCTCTGATGGAGATGGACCACATGAACTAATCTACTTGACGGGTCGCACCTAGTTACGTCCCAACCTGGGGGGCTGGACTCGTGTCAAACATTTTTATTTTTCACCCTTCACCATCAAACACACCACCGTGAATAAATAACCCACTGCTGGTGAACCTAGATTCGAAAATATACCCTGAAGCAACTACTTCAACCAACTCGTACGGCCGAAAATTTTTGAGACTAGTCAAGGAACAATAGACAGAGCATTACCATATATAGACTGACAGCTCCAAAACCACTGCTGTGTGCAGGGACACTTCACGCTAGACTACCCTCCCAAAATGAGCCTCTGTGTGCTCTATATAGCTGTAAGCACTCGAATTAGCCATCTCTATTGCAAAAACGGATGGTCTCCCCAAATACGTCGTATTCTCAGACAATCAAAGTGCCCTCAACCAGCTCAAAACTTTGCACTATGAACAACCTGCTCTGCGTAAATTGCTGCACGCTCCCTTTACAACGTCCGAGTCGGGTCAAGAGGTCGAATTCTGCTGAATCCTTGGACACGTGAGAATAAAACGAAATGAGCCCCAGATTCACTTGCTAAACTGACGTGTACACATCAAGAACTATTTATCACCTGACATTACAGGCATTCGCGTTTGTTCACAAACCGATTAATAACTGAGAACCCCCTATACCGAGAGGTCTTCACTCTTGAAGACCTCTCGGTGAAACCGGTCAAAAGGTCTTCAAGAGTGAGCCGCCTGGCCCCTGGCATGAACCAGGGGGCCGATGACCGGATATATTTATTATTTGCTTCCATGTTCCACCGAAGTCCCAACGCGAAGTTAATGCAGACTCCCCCGTAGGGCGGTGCCCATGACCGGAAGAAGGAAGCCCCATCCCAGGAGGGCCAGCATCCCCTCGGGAGCGACGAAGACCAGGATCCCACCAGCGAAGAACGTCAGCCTCTCCAAGTCAACCAGCGCCACCTTAGCCGATGATGAATGACCGAAGAGACGACCGCATCGACGAGCTGACCAGGAACATTCAGGAAATCAGCGATCTACTAAACACAGCAACCGGCCTCTCTGAACAGAAAGCTGAAGACTTCACCGCAGGACCTAGCACAATCGACGTCCGTCTAACGAAACTCGAGAGTCTTGTCAGAGCAATATTTCTTCCGATCCATAAACTCGAAGAAAACCAAAGAACCCGCAACCTACGCAAACGCCTCGACCACCACATACGATGACAACTGCGATGACTTTCAACCTCCACAGAGACCCCAACCGAGCTGAGAGGGCTGCAAGGAAGAAACAGTACACGCCATTAAATGAACACAAACTATTCAACACTAGTCCCACCTTTCCCGAACACCTGTAGATCACGTTCGACGCCAACGATAAACCAGATATTTGTTCATACACTCTTTGAAAAGAGCTGGGCTCCTTCACTGGCCGTCCAGTCCTGAGCTTCACCACCGGCAGCGACGAAAGTTTCACCATCAGAGTAGTTACGAAACTTCAAAGTGACAATTCTCTCCAAGACTAGACTACGTCAAAGGCCATGCACAATCGTACCACACCCGACTTTCTTCACAAGTTCAGGTTTGATTTACGTTGAAGATATCCCGATGGAGGAAATCGAGGTGTACATCACTAGGCTCGTTCAATACGACGACTGCGTTGTCGAAGAAAGAATCGCACCACAAGTCACACCATGAAGAGACACCACCACAGGCCGCCCTAATGCTGAAACTTATCTGCACTACCCCACCTAAATACCTAGACATTCCCTTCTGTGCCACCAAAAAAAGGTCACACCATTCGAGAGACGTCAAATGCAATGTTATAAATGCCAGAAATACGGACACACGAGCGGAAACTGTAACGGTACGGTAAGCGATGATGTTCATACTGCTCCCAAGACGACCATGAAAAACGGGAAGATCCCCAGTCGTGCCAATCCGAAGAGCCGTACTTCTTTTACTGCAAAGTTAACGGCCACCCTACCGGACATAATGATTGCCCGAGGATGGGATGGAGAGGGGAATCCTCCAATACCAGATAGACCACGGGGTCGAGCGACGAGAGGTCGTGGTCTCGATGCGCTTTTCCCAGGATAACCCTTCTCAGATACAGACACTAAGCCGAAACCCCAGAAAGGGGAGTGGCCGACGGCAAGGCGCACCTCATACGCTCACACTCACAACTTAGCCCTTTTGGGCTAAAGAGTCCGGCCGGTAACTCCGCAACACAATCTGGGTCACGAGTGCTGTCCGAGGATCCGATGTCAGCATCAGGGCCTGACAGTTTTCACTGGTTTACCCCCGCCGCCTCATGATGGCAGGGCCCCCACTCACGACCATCCCAACAACGAAAAGCCAAGGGCGGGAAAGCACATCAGAGCAGCGTCAAAAATCAACCATTTTCCACTCACGTCTCCATTGCACGCTCTCGCGCCACTTTCACATTCAAGTCTCTCCTTCCCATCGCCTGCTCCACACCATCCATCCACCCAAATCTCGGTCTACCTCTAGGCCTGCGACCACTCGCCACTGCCTTCATCGCCCTTTTTTACCTATCTCTTTTCATCCATCCCTATCGTGTGCACGAACCATCTCAGAACACGCGAATCCACTCTGGCCTTCAACTTCTTCACCATCCCCGTTCTGATTCGAACCACGTTGTTGTTGATCCGGTCTCTCAGCGTAACTCCAGTCATGCTTCTCAAGCATTTCATCTCGAAAACTTTCAACCTTCTTCTCCTCTGCTCTCACCCCACAAGTCTCCGCTCCGTGGAGCACAGTTGGGACAACAACACCCTCATACAATCCTCTCTTTGCTTCCATCCCCAACGTCCTACAGTTCATTACACTCTTCAGTGCACCCAACACTTTACACCTCTCTTTCACTCGCGCCTTCACTTCATTTTCCATTAGTTCAGTCACTTTCACATGGGAGCCCAGATACTTAGAACACTGAACAGCTCTCCATTTAGGAGGACACTAGTTTTGCTCTCATCCACAGCTCTCGAGCTTCTCATTAATTTACTTCTACCCACGTTCACTCTAAGCTTCCTCCTCTCGCACACTCTACCAAATTCTGACACTAGCCTACATAGCTTCTCCTCTGAATCCGCCACCAGCTCCGTATCATCCGCAAATCGTAACTGGCTCAACCGCCAACTCCGCCATTCGCTTTCAACAGCTCCAAGTCACGACCCAGGCGTTCACTTCCCTGACCACAGCATAAAGAGATTGAACAGCCATGGAGACATCACGCAGATTGTCTCAGTCCCACTTTCAATGTGAACCAATCACTCACCTCGCGTCCCACTTTGTTACATGCTCGGCTGCCAAGGTAGAAACTCTGCACCGCTTTCAACGGATATCCGCCCACTCCATACAAACGGAACACCCTTCACAGCGTTTTCCTGTCAATCCTGTCGAAAGCCTTTTCCAGATCCATGAAAACCCAGAACACATAATTTTCTTTGCAAGGTACTCCTCACAGACCTGTCTCCCTGCGAAAATCTGATCGGCACACCCTCTACCACTCCTAAAGCCACACTGTTCAACTCCAATTGCACAGTCTGTACAGTCTCTAATCCTTTTGATCAGCCCTCACCCGTACAACTTACCAACCACACATAACAGACTGATATCTCTCGAGTTGCTGCGTTCGTTTTTATCTCCTTTGCTCTTATACAGCGGAACAATGCAAGCACTGCACCATTCAATCTTTACCACGCCCGCCACAAAACACACGTTCAGTAGCCTCTCGAACTATTCGACAATCGTTATTCCACCGTTTGTCAGTCACTCTGTCCCAACGCCATCCAAACCAGGGGCTTTCCTTGCTTACATCACCCCCACCGCCTCCTACACCTCTTCCCTGGTAAAGTTCGCCACACGTCTTTCTCCCAAAACTGGCATCCGAGCACCACCACCCACAGCAACAATGTCAGCCTCTCCGTCATCCTCGACATTCAACAATTCGTCAAAATACTCGGCCCACCTCTTCCGTGCATCACCACTTTCCAACCAAAACTGGCCGTTTTCATCTTTCCCCATCTCCTCCTTTCCGGTCTCCCTTTCTCACACTCTTCACCTCTTTCCAGAACATCTTTTTGTTCATCTCAAAATTCTGGCACAACCGTCTGCCCCACCTGGCATCAGCGTTCCTTTTAGCTCTCCTCACCACCCGCTTCACTTCGTTTCGCATCTCTTTATAGCTTTCATAGGCCACCACCGACTCCACCGCAACCACTTCTCTTTTTTGTGCCACCACCAGTTTCACCTCGTTCCACCACTTGCAACCCTTCCTTGTGCACCCGCCCACACGGCACGCACCACACACATCTAAACAACGCATCTCTTAACGTCTCTCATTCTTCCTCCACATCTCTCTGGTCCTGTCTTCTCACTGTCATTCTTAAGCTGGCCACGTCTGAGAACCTCACCGCGTCACTGCTGATCACCGACTGCCTCCTCCATCGGATGTCGGCCACAAGACGGCGTCGAGCCGCCACAAGATGGCTGGCAACCAGCTCAAAAGCCGGCGACTCCACGACCAATCAGCAGCGACCGCAGCCGCCGCCACGTAACACCATCAGCCAGTTATGACCGGCAGCCAGCCAGCCAGCCAACAATCTCCCTCCATCTTTAACAAAACAAACGGCGCGAACAAAAACACAAGACCCGCCACCGCAATCTCCATCACATCAGCGTTTCCACACTTAATTGCACTTACTGTTCACAATATAACACTTTCAAAGTATTAAAATATGAAACTATGTGAATAAACATCTTCACACTAATTCAAAACATAACAAGGAACAACAGTATTTACAGGAACACCACACGAAGGACTTGAATTGCCCTATTTTCGTGGACGATTGATAGGAGCAGACTAGCATCTGCCCCTCGCTTTGTCAGAGCGTTAGCCGATTGAACCCAAGACACTGTGATGTCTTTTTTTTCGATCATGTCGCGTAGAACTTCTATGTTGATCAGCAAATGCTTGTCATCAACATTTCTCTACGAGTGCAGTGTTTCTGCGAGTTACTTGTTATCAACAAAGCATTTTACAGTAGGTCGATAACTGCCGATGTTCAACAGCTTGCTGACCATAGTAGCAACAAAATTCCAGCTTTGCGCAGAGGCAGTATCGTAATTAATGAGTGACCAGTGAGTTCAAAAACACCATCGCATACTGTTCTTCGCGTCTAAGCTCCAAAGTTTACAAGTTCACAGAGTATGGAAACATTTTTTTTCTGTATCAAAATAAGAGCCGGTCACCGCTCTGAGCCAAATATCGCTTAGAGATCAAATATCGTCTCGTAAAAGTTGGAGTTTTCAACTAAATTGGAGAGATCGACTATCATCTCTTAAGAGCGAGAGCAGTGAGGCACCTCAGAGCGATACCCCCTGTGGGTGTCCCAGGCTCACCCGTCTTCCCGCGGTGTCCTCGTTATACACCAATATTTATTTGTCCCTATGTATGGACAATAACTATTTAACCAATATTTATTTGTCCCTGTGTATGGAGCAGGAGTTGGTGGTCGGGAACAGTTTGTTCAAGAAGCGAGATATTCACAAGTACACATGGGTAAGGATGGCCCATGGTGCAATGTTGGAGAGAGCACTGATGAAATTTGTGCTGATATCGAGGAGAGTGGTGGGGAGGCTGTTGGACGTGCGGGTGTTGAGAGGGGAGGGTGGAGGAGTGTCTGACCATCTGCTGATGGAAGGTAGATGAAGAGTGTGTAGAGGTCCTTGATTGACCCTACATTATTTTTAATAACACTAAACGCATTATAGGTGCATCACAGGCCTATTACGATTAGGCAATCACATATTTTGATATTGTTGCATATCTCTGTAGGTAGTAAACAACACTTTGTTCAGCTAGCACAAACAGCTTACAATTGTAGTTGCAGCGCAACAATAGGATTCAGAGAAATATTCTGACAAAACTGGCAACAAGCGCAGCTCGCTTTGTTTATACACTCTTCCATTGGCGGGACGCATAGATGTGTGTGGTAGCGTGTCACTTATTTCCTGCATATAACAGTGTGATTCCCCCCAAGAAAGGCCCTAAATGTTCTAGCATTCAGA
>SDVV010011371.1:0-15873 GCA_016164225.1 Gammarus roeselii | reverse complement strand
ATGTTGATGTGCACTCGGTCCGGCCCGGGTGAGGTTTCACGAGTGTGGTCAATTGCATATTGTAGTTCATGGATGGAGAAAGGTTTGTTGTAGTATTCTTCATTTGTGGAAGTGAAGTCGATATGCTCACTTCCTCTTAGGATCTTTTCCTGTTGGAAAGAAGCCGTATAATTTGTTGATTGTGATATTTGGCTGAAAGTCTGAGCTAGTTTTTCCGCAATAGACAGTGTCTCCGTTCGACAGAATGTGGATATGTCGCTCGGGGTGACCTAGGGTACGTCTGATTTTTTCCCACCCTTGGGAAAGAGGGGTGTTTCGATTGATTGTGTTAACTAGCTGGGTCCAGCTCTCTCGCTTCTTCTCCATACTAAGTTTGCGGAACACGGCAGCTTCCCTCTTCCAGGCTACTCGGTTCCTGGGGGAACGTGCGCGGCGGAAGGCCTCGCACATCCTGTCACGCCGATCCTTTGCTTATTGTACCTCCGGGTACCACCAAGGCATAGGGAAAAAGGTTGAGGGTACATATTGGGGAATGCATGCAGTAGCTGCACTTTGGAATTTTTCGTAGAGATGTATGATGAGGTCGTGCTCTGAAATGTCCTCGGGAAGGCCCTCCACATCGTCCCATGCGACATGTGTCGAGTATTCCTCCCAGCTGGCTTTCCGGTAGTTGAATCGAAGTTCCTGTGTGTTAGGATTGTTTGGTCGGTTGGTAAGGAGCGATATGATCACTGGGTTGTGATCACTGTCATGTGTTGAAGGCAGGACTCCCCAAACGAGTTGAGGAGCGAGCCTCAACGTGAGTCATAATAAGGTCCCCCGTAGGGGCAGACCGTCATCGATTCAGGTAAGTTCGCACGGCCTTGCGTGCTAAAATATTAGTCTTGTCAAGATGAAGTCAGTACATATTTCAATTGTGGCATAGTCGCGTACTTGCGCGTACAAGAGAGTAAAGAGTTAACGCGTATTTTTGTAAATGTATTGTTATCTCTGTGCGTAATGGGGTGGAGAGACCACCTCACTTGCACAGGTGTTTTTGGATTTAGACAGCTGCGCTGAGTCCGGTGTGTTTTCCAAAAGCAATAAGCTTTTTACGGTAGGTTGGGTCCGTGAGTAGGCTTTGTAGGTTGCACGGGGGATTCAAGAACGCTCGTCGGGCTGCAGCGAGTGCGTTGCAATCCATCAGTAAGTGTTTCACGCTGATAGCCACTTGGTTTTGATTTGATTTGAGCCTCATTTCCACCAGAGCCTCAACGTGAGTCATAATAGGCTCCCCCGTAGGGCGCGACCGTCGTTGAATTAGGTAAGTCCGCACGGCCTCGCGGGCGAAAATATTAGTTTTGTCAAGATGAAGTCAGTACATATTTAAATTGTGGCATATTCGCGTACTAGCGCGTACGAGAGAGAATAGAGTTAATGCGTATCTTCGTAAAATGAGTTGTTGTTTCTGTGCGTAATGAGGTGGAGGGACAACCTCATTTGCACAGGTGTTAGAGGTTTAGACAGCGTCGTATAGTCCGGTGTGTTTTCCGAAAGCGATAAGCTTTTTACGGTAGGTTGGGTCTGTGAGTAGGCTTTGTAGTTTGCACGGGGGATCTAGGAACGCTAGTCGGGCTGCCGCGAGTGCGTTGCAATCCATCAGTAAGTGTTTCACGCTGATAGCCACTTGGTTGCAACAGGGGCAAGGTGGTGCGTTTGGTCCTATGTCGACATCCATCAGGTGGTTGTGAGTTATCCACGTGTGTCCCGAGCACAAGCGGTTGATGAACACTTGATCTTTTCTGTTGGTGAACTTTGTTTCCCATTTTCCGACTGAGGTGATTTGATGTGATTTTGGCCTCATTTCCAACAGTGCCTCAACGTGAGTCATAATAGGCTCCCCCGTAGGGCTCAATGATCATGGATTCCAGTAGGCTCCCACACCACTGAGTGCAAAAATAACGTTGTCAAAGTTAAACTATTTGAACATTTTAGTCGTGTCAGACACATGCTAGTGCGCACAAGAATAACGTTCAGACAAAACGGTCCTCCGCTTTTAATTATTTAGAACTTCACGAGTAATATGTACGCATGCCAGTGCGCGCAGATAGTATCGTCGAAATTGGCACAAGGTCCACGGCTACACGGACTAAGTCAGCTCGGACAGCAACGCAACACGAGGTTCACAGCTACGCGGTCCAGTTAAATTACAGTAGTTTTCCTTTTTCAGGTAAGATGATGACTCAGAACGAATCCCCGCCTCCAATCATTTAGTACTTCAAGAGTAATATACACGCACGCTAGTGCGCACAGGTAGCATCGTCGAGCTCTTTACGAAGTTCACGACTACATGGACAGAGTCTGCCCTGAAAGCAACGCATCATAGTAAATTTTATTTATTTGAGCAAGATAGACTGAATGAAACAACCTCACGCCTCCAATCATTCAGAACTTCAAGAGTAATATGTAGGCACGCTAGTGCGAACAGGCAGCATCGTCAAGTCTGGTACAAGGTTTACGGCTACACGGACAAAGTCAGCTCCGGCAGCAGCGCAATACAATGTTTACAACTGCACGGCCTTGTTCGGATACATTACAATTAATTTTTCAGGAAGATAGAGACTCAGACGAAACGATTGCCCACCTCAACCCTCTCAGAACCACAAAGAGTAATATGCACGCACGCCAGTGCGCACAGGTAGTATTGTCGAAATTGGTACAAGGTCCACAGCCACACGAATCAGATCAACTCCATTCGCAGCGCATCACAAGGTTTATAGTTACGCGGCAAAGTTCAAGCACAGACATTACATATGGTCCGCACACGCGCGAGCGAGCGCAGACTGAAAAAAACGCTTATTCACAAAATCGCAAACAGGAGCTTTCGCAGAAATATACTGGCATCGTTTTATACGACAGAATTGTGGAACGGTAAGAGGAAAGAAAGGGCAGGTTCATCATGGGCTAAAAACTGCTCAGATTTTTATCATCGCACTTATTGTTTAGGGGGATAGGGTGGGGAGGGGCCGACAAAAGTCTCCAGGGTCCCGAAAAAGCCCCGGAGGGTTACCCAATTCCCCCGGTGCCCCGAGCTCTCCGAGTCCACCGAGTCCCTTCGTCTCAGCTCATCTCGGCTTGTCTCAAATCATTTCGGAAAGTTTCGACTCGTCGCGACCAAATCGACTCGTCTCAACATGTTTCGACTGATTTCGACGCCCCTCGACCAGCCTCGACGCAACCCTCGCCCTCTGCGCCAGCAATCCGCGGACTGTAATGGTTATTTGTTCCACTCAAGCATCTCACATAAACACTTTTCTGTGTATGGGTTTTACAGCGCTGGGAGGGGGGAGCAGAGGTTCCAGGATTCAAAAGGGTCTCTAAAGGGTCCCGCAGTTTCTCAAAAGGGTCTTAAAGGGTCTCAAGGGTGTCCCAAAGGGCCCCAGAAAGGTCCAAGTGGATCCCCTCAAATCCACCTGGTCTCCCAAGTCCCCCGGGTTCCCGAAATCCTGGGTCCCCGAATCCCGCGAGTCCCACGAAAACCTCCCCTCTCTGGGTCACCTTGTCTCAACCAACCGCGATACATAAAATAATAACAAATTCAAAATTTATCATGAAAAAAGGGCAGAGAAAAATGATAGAACCCAAGCAAGAAGAAATAATAAAATACCAAAATAAAGTGTTAATGATCTATAAAATGAAAAATCGTCCATCCACCCCAATCCATTGTGGTGGAGCGGAACGCGCCGGTTGTGATACGCATAGCATTGTTGGCGTTGATCGAGGGTAGTTTTGGCTGCTGAACCGTAGACAACGGCTCCGTAATCCATGCGCGATCGTATTATTGCTCTGAACAACGTCATTCCGGTGTCCATGTCGGCACCGAACTTCAGGGATGTTACCGATTGTATAGGTCCCGTTGACTTTTTGCAGCGAGTCGCCAGGGCTGCAATGTGGGGTCGCCACGTGAGTTTAGGGCCCCACACAAGACCCAGGAATTGTATCGTTTCTTCGTATAATAGAGGGGTGTTGTGCAGCGTTAGGGCTGGTTTCAGGTGTACACCGGGCACAAGGGTAAAGTTCATGCTTTTATTTATAGAGAGCGAGAATCGGAATCCGTTTAGAGGAGACCAGTTCTTGACTAGGTTTAGGCACTTCTGGAGTTCATGTTGAATTGTTATGAGGCTGTGGTGTCAGTAGCTTATTTGTAGGTCGTTCACGTATAGTGATGAGAACAGTCTTCCGTCTCGTTGAGGAGTGTCTGCTAACTGATCGATTTTGAGGATAAAAAGAGTGACAATGAGGACGCTTCCCTGGGGGACGCATATTTCTTGCGGATATGACGCAGACTGAGTGTCGCCAACCTTGACCCTGGAGGTGCTGTTTTGTAAAAATTTGTGGATGAAACGTGGCAGGCGACCTCTCAAACCTTTACGGTGGAGATCCTTCATGATCCCGTATTTCCACGTAGTGTCGTATGCTTTTTTTTACGTCGAAAAATTTGGAAGCCACATGTTCTCTCCAGACGAAGACCTGTCTTATGTCTGATTCTAGTCTTCCTAGGTGGTCCGTTTTGGAGAGGCGCTTACGGCCACCGCACTGGATGTTAAGGTCTGCATGCATTTCAAGGTTGTCGACTAAGCGTCGTCAGAGGAATCTTTGTCTCTTCACCTTCTGATTTTCGGGTTATTGGACCTCTCCTCGTGGTCGACCGAGGCAGCATATATCGCAATGCTCTCCTGGACACTGGTGGATTCATTGCTTGGGATGCCCGCCTCTATCATGATGCCGGTCGCTGAGCTAGTTGTGGTAATGTTAGTACTGGAGAGGGGTGTTGGGGTCATGGTAATAGGTTGTGTTGACGGTACATAAGTGTCTTCTGAAGGGGTAGGCTTACTTGTACATTCAACTGCTTTGGCGCAATTTAAATTACGGCAGTTGGGTTTTTCGTCGTAAACGATTCGGATGGCTTGTTTTCGGTGGCTCTGCGGTCGTTTTGTATGATTGCCATTGCTTTTCGGTCCATGTGCTTTGGGCAGTCGCGGTCGCCTGCCTCGTGGAGCCATTTGCAGTGATAGCAATTAGGTTGTCGTGCTGTGCATTCCTTTCGGTCATGCTCGCCAGCGCACCTTTTACAGCGTTAAGGTATGTATGGTTTGCAGTATTTGATGACGTGGACGTATTCCAAGCATTTTTTTGCACATTGTAGGCCATATCGCCACTGGGTAAGTTTTAGTTTTCCATTGTTCGCCCGGGATTGCTATGAATTCCGATGTGTCACGTCCTGGGAAAGTGATTTGATATGCGGTGGTGTGAATGTTCCGTGGTTTGATTCATTTTGCTAGGGAATCGTTGGTGACGCCGTAATCCTTTGCTAAACCTTCTGCAAAAGCACTTAGGTCAGTTTTGGGAGTGTAGTTGAAAGTGTATATAATTTGTCTTGTAGCATTGAAGAACAGATGTATTTCGACAGTTACTTTGTGTTTGTCTATTTAGTTAATCTTCTGTATAGCATTGCTTTGCTCGATATTTACGACGTGGGCCAGATACTTCTTTCCCTGTCGGTTTATGTTTATCGGTTTGCCTCCCAGTCGTTTGGTGAGCGAGTTCATCATGGCGAATGGGTTCATTAAGAGAGCAACTGTGTTTGCATCGCTATCTACAAGCGTTATGAGGAAGTGGGTAGGGAATGATGCAGATCTTCTCTCCTGAGTGGGAGGGTCAGCTTGGGGGGAGCGAATCACGGCCGCAGCCTCTCGTCGCCCGACTTTGTGCTCTGTTTGGTATTGCAGGATCTCCCTCTCAATCTTGTCCTGGGGGCAGTCTTCTTGTCCCGTAGGGTGGCCGTATACTTTGCAGTAAAAGGAGTAAGATTCTTCGGATGGGCACGACAAGGGATCATCCCATTTATCGTGGTCGTCTAGGGAGCAATGTGAGCATTTTTGCTTACAGTGGCAATCTCTGCTCGTGTGTCCGTATTTCTGACATTTATAGCATCGCATCGAACGTTTTTCGAAGCGTGTAACTTTGGTTTTGGATTTGATTTGGGCCTCATTTCCACCTGAGCCTCGACGCGAGTCATAACAGGCTCCCCCGCAGGGTGCGCCTGGTTTTGGAGTCAGAGAAAGGTATGTCTAAGAAGTTAGGTGGGATGGGGCAATTGCATTTAAGCAGAAGGGCCGTGATGGTGTTTCTTTTTGGTTGGCTTTGGTGCGATTTTCGCTTCAACTATACATTCCTCGTATTGGACGAGTCCGGTGATGAATTCGTCGGCTGCATCATTTGGGAGACCCTCGATGTAATCAGGCCTGAGCTCATGGAAAAAGTTGGGTGTGGTATGATTTTGAAAGGCTTTTTGCAAATTCTGTTTTTGGAGAGTATAGTGTCACTTTGAAATTTTGTATCTACTTTAATGGTGAAGCTATCGTCACAGCAGGCGAAGATGCTGAGACTTGGACGGCCTGTCGTGGAGCCCAGTTCTTCTCGTAGTTTATATGGGCAAATAACCGGTCTGTCATTGACATCGAATGTCATTTTCAAGTGTTCGGGGAATTTAGGGCCGTTGTTGAATAGGTTGTGGTCATCAAATCGTGTGTATTGTCTCCTGTTTACGTTTCTTGGTGTTCGGGCATTATGAGTTTTAACTGGGAGGAAAGCAATGTTATCAGAGAGGTGGAAGCACACGAACAGGTTGCGGGTTCCCTGGCCTTATCCTCTTCATCAGCTCATCCAATCGGGTATTCATACTTTCAAAAAGGTTCTCAAGTTTAATGAGGCGTTCGCCGACCTCACTGGAGGGCACCGAGCAGTCCTCAGTCTCCAGCTCGGGAAGGTCCATTCTTTTGCTTCTTTTGCCTAGGGCATTCTGCAATCCGATTATTTTCGCGTCCAGCTTCGAGAAGCGGTCATTTGTGTCAACGACTACGACCCGAGTCGGGTCTCCTGTCGATGAGGAGCTTCTGAGGGGTTCGTCATTCTTCCTCGCAGACAGATTTGAGTGCGACGCTCTGGAGAGGCAGTCAGCACCTCTTCGATAGGGCATGGTCCTGCCCATTGTTTGATCCCCGGCTGTTGGAAACATTCAACTTAAACATTCCATTGTACACAAGCATATGTGCCCGGTTCATGAGGGAATTGTGGTTGGCGGTGTAACCGACCTGGAGCCTGAAAGAGGGTGAAGTCACATCAACCCCCTACCCCCGGTTTTGACTCTACTCCACTTGCGTTTCGTCACACGTGTTCATGCATAAAACGTTAAAGGTAAATTTCTACGTGTGAGATAATAAGAATGAAGTTAAACATATAGGCAATGATCGATGGTAAATCACGTCATGTGACTTAATGTAAATTACAGTATAATGCATTAGCCAAGTACATGTCAGCAAACTTCCCCGGTTGGTCAAAAGATAAACGAAATACATGGCAACTTATTTATTTATTATTTGCTTCTATGTTCCACCGGAGTCCCAACGCGAAGTTAATGCAGACTCCCCCGTAGGTCGGTTACATGGCAACTGCCTGAGGGGGTTGTCGCGCTCTGTTCCTCCCACTGCGGGAGAAAAAGGGCAGTTGATTTCTTCTCTTGTAGGGAGCAGACCCATTAGCTCCGTGAAGTGCCCTGATTCAGGACAAGAAGATACCAGCAATGTGACGATAAGATTTAGATTAAGACTCAACGACTAGAAGTATTGTAGCTCAAGACAATGATTGGTAGTTTATACTAACCTAACTTTAGGTAGGATACTCTAGATGTACTTCGTTCTAGCAACTGTAGCTACACCGTAGACGTGACAGTATTGAAGACGATGGCCGAAGACAAGATGGTGTCATTTAATTGAAAACCTAAAGGTAAATCATTCAAACTAATAACAAATGAAGTACGTAACAAGCACTCCCCAAATTCACAGTCTGGGTTTTGTGGTTCTAGGTCTGAAGACTTACGATTCCAGTCTCAGAAGATGGTAAAGCTAAAGACACTGAAATAAATATAATAAAGGTTAAATTCAAAACGGTCGGGTATAATAAGGTGTTGAAATATCTTAAACTTAACCATCTTCAGAGACAAATCTAAAATCTTTAGACCTAGAACCACAAAATCCAGACTGGGAATTTGGGGAGCGCTTGTTACGTACTTCATTTTCTATTAGTTTAGATGATTTACCTTCAGGTTTTCAATTAAATGACGCCATCTTGCCTTCGGCCATCGTTTTCAATACTGCCACGTCTATGATGTAGCTACAGCTGCTAGAACTAAGTACATTTTGAGTATCCTACCTAAAGTTAGGTCAATATAAACTACCTAGCATTGTCTTGAGCTACAATACTTCTAGTCGTTGAGTCTTGATCTAAAACTTATCGTCACATTTCTGGTATCTTCCCGGTTGGTATCTTCTTGTCCTGAATTAAGGCAATTCACGGAGCTAATAAGTCTCCTCCCTACAAGAGAGAAAATCAACCGCCTTATTTCCCCGCAGTGGGAGAAACAGACCGCGACAACCCCCTCAGGCAGTTGCCATGTATTTTGTTTATCTTTTGACCAACCAGGGAAGCTTACCGACATGTACTTGACTAATGCATTATACTGTAATTTACATGACGTGATTTACCATCGGTCATTACCTATATGTTTTACTTCGTTTTTATCATCTCACACATAGAAATTCACCTTTAACGTTACATGCATGGACACATGTGATGAAACACAAGCGAGCACTTCAAAGCAAGTGGAGTAGAGGCAAAACCGGGGGGAGAGGGTGGATGTGGCTTTACCCCCCTCCACGCTACAGGCCCGTTACACCGCCAACCACAACTCCCTCGTAAAACGGGCACATATGCTTGTGTACAATGGAATATCTCAGTTGGCAGGGTATGAGAAATATTTCCCACACACTCCCACCTAAGATGAAGGCGTATTGGCACTTATTATAACTGAGTGACGATTTTCCGACGAGTGGTCAAGGCTGCCTTACGAGTTACTCGGGCAATGTTTGGCTCGTTTGAACCTGCAGGATTTGGGTATCATCAATGGTGGAATGCGCTCCGTTTCCACGCTCGGTGCTTCATTTATGTGGTGACGACGAGTCTTGACGCTGCGACTGTGGTGGACTCTCAATGGGTTACACCGCTTGCACCTCTAGTGGATACAGCAGTCACCTGACGACTGATGGTGCCTCCACGAGTATTGAGTTTCACGCTTCTCACGTGATCGTCTTTACCTGCGTGGGTCATGATGATCCTTTCCAGACTCCATAACAGTCTGGAACCCTTGTCGTGGATCTGAACTATGTCACCCACCTTCGGTGCAACGATTTCCCTAGCATCCACGGCATGATGAGGCAGTATGGTTAGGCATTCCTTTCTGAACCTTGCCTGGAAACGATGCAGAATCCATTGGGAATTCCTTTGACGTCGTGTTAGAAGCTCTGCAGTGAACATGGAGGGATCTAGCTCTTCCTCCGGGTCCAGTGTTGCCACTGGCGCGCTGTCCAGACGAGGTCTGAGCATCAGCTAGGACGGCGTGAGGGGTTGATAGTCATCAACTCATCAACTGAGTCGGAGATAGAAGTTAGCGGACGATCATTGAGGTCCGCTTCTATCTCGCAGAGTACGGTGTGTAGCTCATCTTCTGTCTCCATGGCTCTGTGTAACGTTTTCTGTAGACAAAACTTGAACATCTTCACGATCCTCTCGAAGAAGCCTCCGAACCAAGGGGCCCTGCTAGGGTTGAAATGCCACTTGCATTTGTTTTAATTCAGAGTGCTCCGAACCCTGTGATGTTCCTCCCAACACTGGAGTATTTTCGCGGAGCTCACGAAGTTCGATCCATTATCACTAATTAACATTCGGGGATAGGAGCGACGAGCAGAAAACCGTTGAAGAGTTCCCAAGAAGGCTTCTGCAGACAGATTCTTAGCAACCTCCAAGTGTACTGACCTTGTGGATGCACACGTGTACAGTGCAATGTACTGTTTTTCTATTCGTGTCTCCTCTTTCACATAAAAGGGACCGGCATAGTCCACACCTGTTACAGCGAATGGACGAGATTGACTCACCTTGTACCCTGGAAAGGGAGAGGTTGTGGTCCAGGGTAGTGTCCCACTTTCTCTTCTGCACTGCATGCAATTCCTTATTACTTTCTTGTTTTTTTTAATAACCCTGGGGATCCACCATCGTTGATGCAGGCTGGCCACAACGTGGTTCATTCCCATGTAGTGCTTGATTTTGTGTTCTTCTTCAATTATAATTTTAGTGATCCTATGTTCGGTAGGTAGCAGGAATGGATACTTTACAGAGTCCTCAATCTCGGCCTCTGTGATCCTGCTCACCACCACTAGCTTTTCAGCCTTAATGCCCAAATTTACCTGCTTCATTAACGGAGTGATACCCTTGGGACTTGGTTTGCAAAAGAATTTTTTCTCCTCCCAAACTCTTCCTTTTGGAGTTCTTTTACTACCCAATCCTTGACCCATTCCATTTCATAGAGTGTACATTTTTGTTCTTTACCTTGTTTCTTTGACCTTCTGTTGTTCTTACATTAGCTTCTTACATTCAACTTCAGACACTCAATAAACCTGTTAACCCACCCAAAGGTGGTTGTTAATTTTTTGAAAATGCTACATCTGTTGGCTACTGATGGTAGGAAAGACTCGGGGGTGGAAGCTCTTCTGCACTATTTAGTGTCATACTTTGCACCTGTGTAGGAAAGTTTTCCCACTCCTGGAGTTCCATTATATTCTTTGGCCCGTGCCACCACAGGTGGCTTGACTTGAGCTTCCATGGGTTGATGCCTAGAGTTATCAAGTCAGCTAGATTTTGACTTGTATGAACATAATGCCAATTAGCGTTGGGAAGAATCTTCTTAATGTCTGTCTTCCTGTTCTGCATGTAAGCTTCTAATGGGACTGTTGAGTGTATCCAGCCCAGTGCCACTTGACTGTCTGACCACATGTGTATGACCTCAACATTTATTCCTTTTCATAGGCTTCACATACATATTTGGGTAGCCTTGCTCCAAGTAGAGCAAGGCTCCAGTCCGGGAACTGAAAGTGTCTTCTCGGGTGCAATCTGTCCTTTTGCCATCAATAGTGTGGCGTTACCCAGCTGCTCCATATGCAACTGTGGAGGTATCTACAAAGGCGTGTGGGGTCATTGATTTTCCTATCTCAGAGTTGCGCTCGACAGGTTTGTCAACCATCTTAGTGAACTCTCCCTTCAATTTTTCCCATTTGATTGCATTAGCTTCCGGGAGATCCTCATCCTAATCTACCTTTGACGACCATATTTCCTTCATTAGGAACTTGGCCATGATGATGATGAGAGTCATTAATCCAAGAGGATCAAATTGTGCAGCTAATCCTTGGAGAATGATTCTCTTTGTTGGCTTACTTGATACTAACTCTCTAGGAGCCACCATCAAGGTGTCCTGTACAGTGTCCCATCTGAGTACGTAAACTGGAACAATGGGTCTGGCATCTGATTCACCTTCTTTCTGTGTCAGTTCCTTGAGTTCTGGGTCATTGGTAGCCTATTCACGGAGGTTGAATCCAGCGTCATCAAGGATATTCTTGAATGAACTGTAAAATTCTTGTAGTTGTGCCTTTGTTGATGCAGTTGCTAATAAATTGTCGACATAGATATTTCTTTTGATCTTGTCTGTTATGTCTTTCTGCCTACCATAATTTTCTATAGGGTGGTCTATTGTTGCATTCAAGATGAATTGTGAGCAGGTGGCTCCAAAAAGAATGACTTTGAAACAATAGGTGTCTGTCTATGGGGCTGTCAGGATCCATGGGACCTCTTGGCCATACAAATGTTGTTAAGTCTCAGTACTGTTCATCCACACTTACCATCAAGAATGCCTTTGCGATGTCAGAACAGGCAGCTGAGGTAACTCTGGGACCATGGATGGTCCTGGTGTACAAGCAATCATTTAGACTGACTGCATCATTATGTGGTTTTGCTGAACAATCAAAAACCACCCGCAATGGTGTTGTTGGAGATTCCTTTCTCACAGCGTGGTGAGGTAGGTAGTGGCATGCATCTGGTGGCTTCATGTCACTTATCCTTTCAGTGAATCCTCTTTGTTGTTGCTCTGCATAACACTGTCATAGTGCTTCAACAGTTCAGGTTCTTTCCGCAGATGCGTTGAATTACTCACCAACCTTCCATGGGCCAACCAATGATTGATTGGCAGTGTTGGATGAGCCCCCTTCCATGGCAATCTGGCCACATACTTGCCCTCTGAAAATCGGATGCTGTAATTGCTCATGAGCTGCTTTATCATTCGGATGTGCTTCTTCCCGTGATATCCTTACAGTGTCCAAACGCCACAATAGGTCAACATCTTTTTCTGCTTCTTTGTCTGACACTGCTACCTTAAGTGCAGTTATCACATTGGTTTGAGTGTTGTCTTGAAATTCCTTTTTGGTACCTGACAGTAGGTCTCCTAACTTTGAAGATGCAGTTATTCCTTCATCTTGTTTTTCATGAAAAACAAAATCATAGTAATGATCTGCTCTAATGAGCATATCAATTGGGTAGTGGACTGTATTTTCAAACTTGTCAGCCAAGTTGCGTCTCTTGGCTTTGAGCTCTCCGATAGGGCATGGTCTTGCCCTTGTTTGATCCCCGGCTTCTACCCAGGGTTCTGGGTGACTGAAGGTGGGGCCTTCATAATATAATTTTTTAAAATTAACCTAAATTCAATCTTACAACTAAACTTAGAGATAGATATTTTTGGTGAATGTTTTTTTATCTAAACTTTTTTGTTAAAGATTTTCTATTTTTTTTTCAATTGCTTTCAATTTTAAATGGAAAACCCCAGGGTCAGAGGAGGGGCTCACCTCTGTGCACCAAGGGGGGAGAATGTAACCACAAACTGAAAGGGGGGCGGTGGAGGGATCTTTTAAAGCAAAACATATTTACACAAAGGGACAATGAAATTTGGTGGTTAACGAAGATGCTGCGGGAAGGTGGGTAAGCCTGGGATACCCCCAGGGGCGTTCATTCCGAGGTGCGGTACCGATTTTACTCTAAAGAGATGGTGTTCGATCTCTCCAAGTTCATTTATTTATTTATTTTTTGCTTCTATGTTCCACCGGAGTCCCAACGCGAAGTTAATGCAGACTCCCCCGTAGGGCGGTCGAAGAGTTGTGAAGTAGGTGACGCGTAGATTAAGAGTAGGTTAAACTTAGATTCGGAGCAGTTTAAACGCAGTCACAGCGGGTTTAAACACAGTTGGAGTTAAAGTAACAGAGTAACAAAGTATCAAAGTAAATTTGACATAGGCACCAAGCAAATTTTAAGCAGCTTCAAAGAAAATTTGACATGTGAATTAAATTTAACAATTTTAAAAGAGTAACTCTAGCGCGGGTACAGAGTCGGCCTAGTACATACAAATTGTACTAAATAACGGATATCTAGCTAGTTTACCCTAAAAAAAAATATGAAGAGCAGGTTGATTGCAGTCGTAGTTGGTCTTGTGTAGAGGAGTGGTAGCAGTTCCCTCCGTTTTCCGCCGGAGCTCCAACGTCTAGTCACTGAGGGCTTCTTCTCGTGGCACGACGGTCCGGTGATTCAGCACAGCTTAGTGCATGAAATCAAAGTAAAAATTTTCAATTAGTGCGCAGGGAGGACAGAGAGTTCGGGATCGGAGATAATTCAGACCTCGTTACCTCTACACTACCTCGTAGAGGCAGGCCTGTGTGTTTTCCAAAAGCGATCAGTTTTTTCCGGTGTCCCGTTTCTGTGAGCAGACGTACTATGTTGCACGGAGAGCTCAAGAAGGCTCGTCGGGCTGCTGCGAGTGCATCGCAATCTACTAGCAAGTGCTTCACGCTTACTGCCATTTAAGGCAACAGGGGCATGGTGGTGCGTTCAGTCCCATGTCTATGTCCATTAGGTGGTTGTGAGTTATCCACGTGTGTCCCGTGCATAGACGGTTGATGAACACTTGGTCTCTCCTATTAGAGAACCTGGTATCCCACTCTCCCACCGATGGTTTAACTGCAAGCATCTTTTGTCCACTTTGTAGCCAAGAGTCGTTCCATCGTGTAGTTATGCGTGAGTTGATGACTGGGAACCAGTCTCGGTAATGTATTAAGATGAATTGTTCCTGATGGGTAGCCATCCATTTAGCGAGGAAATCTGCGAGTTCGTTTCCTCTTATTCCTGCGTGTCCAGGGATCCAGCAGAACTCGACCGCCTGGCTCGCCTCGGACATTGTGAATAGGTTGTGTTGCATTTTTTCAAGGGCAGGGTGATCGGAGTGCAGAGTTTCCAGCTGGGTGAGAACGCTTCGACTATCTGAAAATATAACAGTTTAAGGGTGGCGGTCGCTTTTTGCAATGGAGATGGCCAGTTCGAGTGCGTGTAGCTGTGCAGAAAATATAGAGGCCTCGTGGGGGTAGGGTGGACGAACGAGAGGTCCCCTCGCCTATGGCTGCGGCTCATACTCCGTCCGGTGTTTTCGAGCCGTCGGTGTATATATGGCGGTGCTCAGAGTACTGTTCATCGAGTAGTCGTAAGAATTCTCGGCGGTATGTGTTGGTTGGGGTTGTTGCTTTGGGGTACGTCTGCAGATCTAGGTTGACCAGTGGTGGGCTAATCATCCACGTTGGTGTGTTTATTTGAAGAATTCGATAGGAGAATGAAGGCTTGATTGCTTTGTGTCTGATGTTCAGCGAAGTCAGTAAGTTATCCACGAGTAGAGAAAAGAGTGAGCATATGTTCTTTTTAGCCGCAAAGAGGCGTTTATCAAGGATTTTAGTGACGTCACTGAGTGCTGGGCTATTGATGTAGTTCCTCGTCTTGAAATAGTACTGTAGTGAGAGTTTGTCTCTCCGGAGCAAAAGAGGAAGTTCGTTAGCAAGCACGTTCAGGGATTCGATGGGTGTGCAACGGAACGCACCGGTTGTGATACGCAGGGCGTTATTTACTATGATTGAGAGAGGTTCTAGGGTGGTTTTGACTCCTGAACCGTAAACAATTGCTCCATAGTCAATGCGCGAGCGTATTAATGTCATGCCGGTGTCCATATCGGCTCCGAATTTCAAGGATGTTACGGAGAGGATGAGTCCGGTTGCTTTTTTGCAGCGGGTCTCCAGAGCTGCAATATGAGGTCGCCATAAGAGTTTAGGGTCCCACACAAGACCGAGGAATCTTATTGATTCTTCGTATACTAGCGGAGTGTTGTATAGGTTTAGGGCTGGTTTTAGATGTAAGCCGGGCACGAGATTGTAGTGCATGCTTTTCGTTTTGGGGGGCGAGAACCTGAATCCGTTTAGGGAGACCCGGTTTCCGACTAGGTTAAGACATTTCTGGAGTTCCTGTTGAATTGTTAAGAGGCTAGGGTGCCTGTAGCTTATTTGTAAGTCATACACGTATAGTGATGCAAGCAATCTTCCGTCGCGCGGGAGAATGTCTGCTATCTGGTCGATCTTGAGAATGAAAAGGGTGACACTGAGGACGCTTCCTTGGGGGACGCATGTTCCCTGCGGGTAGGATGGTGACGAGGTGTCGCCGACCTTAACCCTGCAGGTATGATTATGCAGGAATTGGTGGATATAGCGTGGTAAGTGGCCTCTCAGCCCTTTGCGGTAGAGATCCTTCCTTATGCCATATTTCCAGGTAGTATCGTATGCTTTTTCCACGTCGAAAAAAATGGAAACCACGTGTTCTCCGCGGACAAATGCCTGTCTAATGTTAGATTCTAGTCTTACAAGGTGGTCCGTCGTAGAGTGGCGCTTGCGGCTGCCACACTGGATGATGTTCAGGCCTGCATGCATATCAAGGTAGTCGACGAGGCGTGTATTTATCATTCTTTCCATGGTCTTGCCGAGAACGCTGGTAAGAGCGATGGGGCGGTAGTTCCTTGGGTCGCCGTGGAATTTTCCGGGT
>SDVV010011370.1:0-15873 GCA_016164225.1 Gammarus roeselii | reverse complement strand
CGCATGTCTCATCTATTCGCCTGTCTCATCCTTGCTTTTGTCTCATCAATTCGCCTGTCTCATCTATTCGCCTGTCTCATCCACTCGCATGTCTCATCTATTCGCCTGTCTCATCCTTGCTTTTGTCTCATCAATTCGCCTGTCTCATCTATTCGCCTGTCTCATCCACTCGCATGTCTCATCTATTCGCCTGTCTCATCCTTGCTTTTGTCTCATCAATTCGCCTGTCTCATCTATTCGCCTGTCTCATCCACTCGCATGTCTCATCTATTCGCCTGTCTCATCCTTGCTTTTGTCTCATCAATTCGCCTGTCTCATCTATTCGCCTGTCTCATCCACTCGCATGTCTCATCTATTCGCCTGTCTCATCCTTGCTTTTGTCTCATCAATTCGCCTGTCTCATCTATTCGCCTGTCTCATCCACTCGCATGTCTCATCTATTCGCCTGTCTCATCCTTGCTTTTGTCTCATCAATTCGCCTGTCTCATCTATTCGCCTGTCTCATCCACTCGCATGTCTCATCAATTCGCCTGTCTCATCTATTCGCCTGTCTCATCCACTCGCATGTCTCATCTATTCGCCTATCTCATCCATTCGCCCGTCATGCCCTGCTTTAATAGAGACCTTTGAGTGTCCAACTCCTTAGCAGAGGCTGTGAACATTTTCTCCGAACGGATTCTTCAATCAGCTGAGCCTCAAAGCTGTTAACAAACGCCTGCCTGGGTCACCGTAGACATGGTCCATGGGTTGCAGACAGTGTCGGCAACCCTGCCAGTTCCTAAGCCTACCTGGGTCACCATAGACATGGTCCATGGGTCGCAGACAGTGTCGGCAACCCTGCCAGTTCCTAAGCCTACCTGGGTCACCGTAGACAAGGTCCATGGGTCGCAGACAGTGTCGGCAACCCTGCCAGTTCCTAAGCATACCTGGGTCACCGTAGACAAGGTCCATGGGTCGCAGACCTTGTCGGCAACCCTGCCAGTTCCTAAGCCTACCTGGGTCACCGTAGACAAGGTCCACGGGTCGCAGACAGTGTCGGCAACCCTGCCAGTTCCTAAGCCTACCTGGGTCACCGTAGACAAACGTCCATGGGTCGCAGACAGTGTCGGCAACCCTGCCAGTTCCAAAGCCTACCTGGGTCACCGTAGACAAGGTCCATGGGTTGCAGACAGTGTCGGCAGCCCTGCCAGTTCCTAAGGTCGAATAAAAAGAAGGCTGGGCTAAAACCGGCTAAAAAACTTGAATTGAAACGAAGATGAAACAACGGTAATTAATTTAATCCAGACGAGACGAGTCATATGAAATAAAAAATAAGAGAAATAAGAGAAGAAGAAATTTACACAATAGTTTCCACGAGCACGAACGTACCAACGAAACGAGAATGGAACGACACGATAGTTCAGTTACTACCGAGGACTACCGGGCAAGAAACAGGACAACAGAAGAAGCGTAAAAGCATTTAGACATTTTTGTTATTTGTTTCCATGAGCACGAGCTGGCATATAAACCAGAATTTAGAATTGTAATTCCGACAAAGTCACTGTTTCCGCACCTAATGGAGTGCGAACCTATAAGAATTACTGAACTTCTAGCCCTATACTAGGGGCTCACATAGACGGCGTCAGAGCTTCGGTTGAAGTGGACCACTCAATCAAATCTAATCTAATCTATTTGTAAACAGATTTTACATTTACGAAGTGATCGAATCTCGTTGTAGTGTGCAAACTTTAATCGTCTGGCAATGTATCAGTTTTTACTTCTCTGATGCCTCAATGACACCTGACGCCACGTATTGGCTTCGAGACGGCGTACACCAAATACGAACTGTTGCCAGAAGCTAGGAACACGCGTGGTCTTGCAATCATAGATAGCGTTGATCCTCTATTACACACTTCCATGGATCATATATATATTTCTTGGTATGAAGTACAATTCACTAGAGAGTTGGCAGTATTCACAAAAAAAAATAAACATTCAATAACAAGAACAGAAACACTTATCAAGGGTTAAAGGAAATGAATGTTGGGCTTCTTGCAACTGATGACACGCAGGCAACAGACAACACGCATGCAACAGACGACACGCATGCAACAGATGACACGCAGGCATCAGACGACACGCAGGCAACAGATGACACGCACGCAACAGACGACTCATGCAACAGTTGACATGCATGCAACAGATGACACGCAGGCAACAGACGACACGCAAGCAACAAATGACGCGCACGCAAAAGACGACACGCATGCAACAGATGACATGCATGCAACAGATGACACACAGGTAACAGACGACACGCAGGAAACAGACGACACGCATTCAGCAGATGACACGCACGCAACAGACGAGTCATGCAACAGATGACACACACGCAACAGACGACTCATGCAACAGATGACACGCAGGCAACAGACGACACGCATGCAACAGATGACATGCAGGCAACAGACGAGCCGCATGCAACAGATGACACGCATGCAACAGATGACACGCAGGCAACAGACGACACGCATTCAGCAGATGACACGCATAGAACAGATGACACGCATGCCACATATGACACGCAGGCAACAGATGACATGCAGGATAAAGTTGACACACCTGCAACTGACGACACGCATGCAGCTGACGACACGCATTCAACAGATGACACGCATGCAACAGATGACACGCGGGCAACAGACAACATGCATGCAACAGACGACACGCATGCAGCAGATGACACGCATGCAACAGACGACACGCATGCAACAGATGAGCCGCAGGCAACAGATGTCACGCATGCAACAGACGACACGCATGCAGCAGATGCCACGCATGCAACAGACGACACGCATGCAACAGACGACACGCATGCAACAGATGACGCGCATGCAACAGAAGACACGCGTGCAACAGGAAAAGTGCAAACCAAACTCGAGTGTGAGCAGATCCAATTAGACTTGGACAAAATTGTTGATTGGTAAGAAACGTGGCAAATGTCGACAAGTGTGAAGTTATGCACATTGGTCACCATAACCCTAAACACGAATATTCAATGTCCGGAAAGAAATTGATACCGAAGAGAGAGATCTGGGTGTCATCATTAGTAACGACTTGAAAATCAGCAAGCAATGTAACGATGCTGCCAAAAAATGCAATAAAATGTTAGGCATGATATCCCGCACAATCTCGTACACGAGCAGAAATAGTATCCGCATGTTATACACTTCATTTGTTAGAGCGCACCATGAGTTTTCCATCCAATTTTGGTCTCCATATCTCAGAAAATACATTAAATTAGTAAAGGTCCAACGTAGAGCTACCAAACTAATCCCTTCGCTGCCCAATAAATCATACGAAGAGAGACTGCGCGAACTAAACGTTTATACGCCAGAGAAACGTAGAGTCAGAGGTGACATGATCGAAGTGTGGAAGATTATGAAGGGTAAGGAAAACGTCGAGCGAGCAAGCCTTTTCACTTTAGATGCGAATGGAGTGACCAGGAATAATGGATACAAAATTGTTGGCAAGCGTTTCACACTCGATATCGCGCACAATTTCTTCACGTGTAGGGTTGTCGAAGAATGGAACAGACTTCCCGCGGAAGTTGTGAACAGCGATACAATCGAAACGTCTAAGCCACTGCTCGACAAATTCTATCAAAATCGCCGTTAAATAGCTCCCATGTATAGCATTTTCACCAGTATATTCGTGAAAAATTGTGTCTGGCATTGGCACCCGTACGGTTAAATTAGTGCCCGGCATTGGCACTAGCACGGTAAAAAGGTGCCCGGCATTGGCAGTAGCACGGTAAAAAGGGTGCCCGGCATTAGTTACAAAACGGTATCCAGCAATAACACCTGTCAGCATTGGCTTAACGAGGAACGAAACTGTTACAATCTCATATCATCACCGTGGGTCGGTGGCTTTTTCTTCAGGTGCTGATTTGAGTTGTTTCGAGTATCATCGTTAAATGCTATTTCATTCTACAAACTTTCCCGTTCTTGATCTATTAAAACAAAAAATACACATACACATGATGCTATCTTATACGTTCTACTTCAGAACTAATCTTCTCACTATCAAAAGGCAACCCAGTTTGGGTCAAAAGACCTGCTGTTGTCTTTTTACACTTGTAAACACTTGCAAACAGATGACACGCAGGCAACAGATGGCACGCATGCAAAAGATGACACACATGCAACAGACGACACGCATGTAACAGACGACAGGCGTACAACAGACAACACGCATGCAACAGACAACACGCATGCAACATACGACATGCATGCAACACATGACACGCATGCAACAGACAACACGCATGTAACAAACGACACGCATGCAACAGAGGACATGCATGTAATAGACAACACGCGTGTAATAGACGACACGCATGCAACAGACGACACGCATGCACCAGACGATACGCAGGCAACAGACGACACGCATGCAATAGACCGCGTGCAAGTGACAACACGGATGCAACATACACGCATGCAACAGACGACACGCATACAACAGACGACACGCATGCAGCAGGCGACACGCATGCAACAGACGATATGCATGCGACAGACGCCACGCATGCAACATACGACAGGCATGCAACAGGCGACACGCATACATCAGGCGACACGCATGCATCAGATGACACGCATGTAACAGACGACACGCATGCAACAGACAACACGCATGCAACAGACAACACGCATGCAACAGACGTCACGCAGACAACATTCGACACGCATGCAACAGATGACACGCATTTAACAGATAACACGCATGCAATAGACGACAGTCATGCAACAGGCGACACGCATACATCAGACGACACGCATGTAACAGACAACATGCATGCAACAGATGACACGCATGTAACAGACGACACGCATACAACAGACGACACGCTTTTACAGACAACACGCATGCAACAGATGACACGCATGAAACAGACGACACGCATGCAACAGATGACGTGCATGCAACAGACGATACGCATGCAACAGATGACACGCATGCAACAGACGACACGCATGCAACAGATGACACGCACGCATGTAACAGACGACACGCATACAACAGATGACACGCACGCATGTAACAGACGACACGCATGCAACAGATGACACGCATGCAACAGATGACACGCATGCAACAGACGACACGCATGCAACAGACGACACGCATGTAACAGACAACACACATGCAACAGATGACACGCACGCATGTAACAGACGACACGCATGCAACAGATGACACGCATGCAACAGACGACACGCATTCAACAGATGACACGCATGCAACAGACGACACGCATTCAACAGATGATACACATGCAACAGATGACACGCATGCAACAGACAACACGCATGCAACAGATGACACGCACGCATGTAACAGACGACACGCATGCAACAGATGACACGCATGCAACAGACGACACGCATGCAACAGATGACACGCATGCAACAGACGACACGCATGCAACAGATGACAGGAAAAGTGGTAACTCTATCATGCAAAATTATAGTTGAGTTCGAGATGTATTGTTTTTCAGACAGTGTGAGGTATCCAGTGCAGCTGGCGCGCTCTCCTCTGGCGCGCTCTCCTTATTGCTTTACTGTATCGCTACTACTGTATTGCCACTACAGCAGCGGCAGTTGATCTAGGCTGTGTGCCGCTGTCTCCAACGCATTTATTTGTCGTCAATTGAGTCATATTTGGGACTTGAAGCCGTTTTATTCCTGCTCTTATGTCATAATTTTCTTTCAAACTATTTGATCTTTTCACTGCAGGTGCCTATTTCGTATTTAACCATCTATCCGCATTACGTGTCGTTTATTGTTTGGTATGTGAAAGCAGTCTAACGTATGCACCATTACGTCATAACATTTACACGGGCCGACACGAATGTTATAAGCTCTTTCTGTTGGTTATGCATATTATATAAGACTCAGAGCGACCGGTCCTCGTAACCACGGGCGACAGACGGCCATGCACTCGCCCCTGCCAGCCGTTCAATAACACCTCTATCATCTAGACGACCCGACCAGGCCCTGAGTCGGCGGCTACTTGTTTGAATGTCACGCACCCCCGGCACCCGGTGTTCGTGCTGCCACCGTGGGAGGAGGGCTCACAAAATTCTGGGATGTTGAATGTTCAATGTTGTGTTTTGTAAGTTAGAAATATTTATCAGTGTTTACAGGAGTACAGAGATGAACAGGTACTTTGGCCCAAACTGGTTGCTTGCTGATAGATGAGAGGTTAGTTCTAAATAGTATTGTCTATAACTAACTATTATGGGCCCGCAGTATACGTTGTAAATGATCAAGTAAATAGAAGTTTAAGGTCGAGCTGCTTAAAATAACTCAAATCGGCCACTGAAGAGAAAGCTACCGTACCACTATTATGATTTAAGATCAATCGTATGTTTCATTCTTTGGGAAACTCAAGATCCTCAGGGCGGGCCAGTGTTGGACTCGCTGTGCACACGCTGTGCACACGCACCAATGAAGAGCACAATTTTTACCCGTGAAGCTGCTAATGACGAGAACCATTTTGCTGATGCCAATATAGAGTACCATTTCTCAAGCGAGCTGCGTTTGATTTGATTTGATATTAGCCTCATTTCCACCGGAACCTCAACATGAGTCATATCAGGCTCCCCCGTTCGGCTCGACGATCATGGATTCCAGTAGGCTCGCACACCTCTGTGTGCGAGAAAAACAACGTTGTCAAAGTTAGAACATTTTAAAAAAAATTAATCGTTTCAGACGCACGCTAGGGCGCACAAGAAAAACATTTAGACGAAACGGTACTCCGCTTTCAATCATTTAGAACATCAAGAGTAATATGTATGCACGCTAGTGCGCTCGGGTTGCATCGTCGAGACTGGTACAAGGCTTACGACTACACGGACAAAGTAAACTCCGACAGCTACGCAGCACAATGTTTACAACTGCGCGGTCTAGTTCGGTTAGAGTACAATTCATTATTTCAGGTAAGATAAAACTCAGACGAAAAGAGTCCCGCCTCCAGCCCCTCCGCAACACATTACAAGGTTTATAGCTACGAGGCCAACGTCAACCATATAAATTATAAATTGTCTGTACACGCGCGAGCGAGCACAGACTGAAAAAAACACTTATTCGCACAATCATCAACAGGAACTCTCGCACAAATACAGTAGCATTGTTCAAGAGGACAAAATTGGGGCTGGCGAAGAAGAAAGAAAAGGCAAGTTCATCATGGGCTGAAAAACTGCTCAGATTATTCAAATCACACTCTTTGTTCAAGGGGATACGGTGGGGTGGCAGAGGTCTCTCGGGTCCCAAAAAAGCCCGATGGGTCCCAGAGGGTAACCCAAGTCTCTCGGGTTCCCCGAGCTCCCTGGGTCCCTCGAGTCCCCTCGTCTCAGCTGATCGGACATGTTTCGGTATCAACTCGTCGCGACCAACTCGACTTGTCTCGACATGATTCGACTGATCTCGACGCACCTCGACCAGCCTTGACGCGCCTCTCCCCCTTTACGCGGGTATTCCTGTGGACTGTAATAACTAGTTTTTCTACTCAATCATTTTAGGTTAGGAGCGGTGTGGGGGGGGGAGAGGTCCCTTGGGTACCAAAAGAGCCCAATGAGCCCCGGAGGGTAACCCAAGTCGTCGGGTCCTCCGAGCTCCCCGGGTCCCTCGAGTCCCCTCGTCTCAGCTCATCTCGGTTGGTCTCGAATCATTTTGGCCAATCTCGGCTCGTCGCACCCAATTCGACTTACCCCAGCATGTTTCGACGAATTTCGACGCACCTTGACCAGCCTCGACGCGACTCTCCCCCTCTGCGTCAGCAATGCTGTGGACTGTAATAATTAATTTCTCTACTCAAGCACTCCACATTTATACATTTCTCTGAGTATGGGTTTCACAGCGTTGGGAGTGGGAGTAGAGGTTCCAGGATTTAGAGGGGCCTCAGGAGTGTCCCACAGTTTTTCAAGATAGTCCCAAAGGGTCTCAAGGGTGTCCCAAAGGGCCCCAGAAGGGTCCAAGTGAGTCCCCCTAAATCCTCCTGGTCTTCCAAGTCCCCCGGGTTATTGTAACCCCGGGTCCCCCGAGTCCCGGGAGTCCCACGAGTACCCCTCCATTCCTTGGGTCACCTAGTCTCAACCAACTTCGATAAATAATAAACAATGCAAAATTAATCACCATGACATAAGGGCAGATATACACAATAAAGCCCATGAAAGAAGAAATACTAAAATACTAAAAAAAAAATGTTAATGATCAATAAAATTAAAAATCATCCATCCACCCCGAGTGCTGCGTTTGAAAGCTGTCTATCAGCGGTTCTAGTAAGCGAACCATTACATAAGCTTTTCGCTTGTTTTGCGGGTAACAACTTCCTCAAAGAGTCGTTCCATTCCCCTGCAATTAATCTATTCAAGATTAAATCACACGTTTTGTCGGATGTGACGTACCTTCCAACGATTTAGTAAATATTATTCCTGGTCACTATTCGCGTCTAGTCGAATAGACTCGTTTGGTCCGCCTCTGAATAAACGTGTCTCCTAACAATATCAATCTAGATTGCAGATTCTACCTTCATTCTATTTATTACCCAATGAAGGGATAAGTTTAGTAGCTCTACGTTAATCTTCACTTATTAAATAATGTATTTTCTACTACTATGACATGAACCCCGAAATTGTAAAGATCTGTATGCAAGACGCACTTCAATTGACATATTGTAGAGCTTTAAAATACTGCATCTTGTCTTATACCTCGTTGTAGTTGATACGCTTCCCATCATTTTGTCTGTATCGTTACAAGGCTTGCTGCTTTTGATACGCTCCTCATATTGATGACACAAAGATCTCTCACAGTAGCGGGTATTAGTTTCTTCTGATATGCAAAATACTAGTGCTAGTAGTGGTGATGCTCAATATGCATAGCTTTATTTATTTCAATATTGAATTTCATTTTTTATCTTCCTGGCACCCATTAATTTTGTTCACGTATAATTGGATACACTGAAATTATAATTTGGTTTGCTCTCTCTGTCCTTATTCAAGTGCCTTCGTGGATTTTGGTGATATTAGAAAACACGTTGATTAAATATATGAAATTTACTGGAAAAAGAACAGGTCCTTGAGGCACGCCGCATGTTTTATTGCTCCATAGGTTGGAGGCTCCATTAATTACGACGTACAGGCGCATATCAATAATTCAGAACTATATCTAGCGTTGGACACGCCCCTCACACATGCCGAGTCGGGGCACCCTTTACAAGAGTTGGTGGAGTGGTAGTCGCCTCCTCCCCCACAAGCTCTCCCAATCATGGGATCAATACTTTCCGAGAACTGAGTCTGCTTTTCGTGGAAGCTGTTCTCTGCTTCCGTGCTCGCATGTGGTCCTTCCCAGCCATGCACCCTTTCTTTTTCTCCCTCCTTCCTGCTTCACCCTCCCTTGGGATGTCGAGCATGCAAGACTGCTCTGTGAACTAAACCATACTCTAAACCTCATGCCGGCCTCCCTCCCTACTGCTTGTGGTCGCGCTAACGAAAGCGTCGGACTACAGCATATTGTTCTCTCAAATCGCTCTGCTTCCGATCTTTTTTCGATAATGTAATTTGTAAACATGTGCTGATAGACTCCCATGGTGCAATTTCTGGTTCAGGTCCTGCATGCATCAGACGGTAATATCCGGGCACGCATTAACGTAAACATCTGTACGGCGCAATCTTGTTAAGAACATCAATTATTTGATGATACACATCCGTGTGAAGCACGCTCTCCTATCCACTGCTTTTCATTGGTTTGATCCACTGGTCCTGAATGCCATTTTAATGGTCTGAGCGCCATCTCGCTCGGTGTGAGACGTACAATTTTCCCGCTTGTTCTGCCGTGAGCGCACATGCTGCATGATAGGATGAGTACCTCACATGGGAGAACACAAACAAAAATAGTGTATGGTTTGCACCAAGGTAAATAGAACTAGAAGTCTGTACATCTTGTGATGCCACATCCCCTATTGATGTTATATGTCTCCTTGCAATTGGAAGGCAGAACTATTATTATACAAAATTACATGCAAATCCCAACCTGTTGAACGCGATGCAACGATGTAAATGGTCACTTACAAAGATGCAAATACATTGTTTGAAATTGATCAGCCGACTTATAGTCTCATTAAATGCATTTAGGAATGCGTAAATTTATACATGTGCGACATCGAATGCCAATCTCCTTGGCAAGGCTAAAGTTTCACAACAAAACGTTTGATTTCTGATCATATGTATACACCATAGCGTAAGTTTTTAATATTGCAGTGTTGCTTAGGAAAGAAAGGATGACTCACATTTTTCAAATCAAAACTGCATGCTAAATGCCTATACACTATAGACAGAAGATAACAGTCGTGTCAAAGCTATGTTTTCTTCACCTATCTTCTACCTATCGTGCAGTCGTCATGCATTAGCAATATTCCCTAATCAAATTACTCTTTGTTGAGCATAATCAGAGCTCCATATCTACATAGACACACCCCACGCAGCCGGTTGCTCAGGTACGCGCAATCTGTAGACCCTGCGACTCTACCTCTTCGGCGCTGCTTGTACCACCCCCACCGCCACCGCGTGACATATAAAAGCTGATCAATAAATCGGTCTGGTTTAGCGGGACCTTGCGATATGAGTAAGAAACGTCCTCATACCTGACTATAGGGTACGTGTGTTGAAGCTTTACAATTTTTTTAATATATTTGAGCTTCTCGGCCCCCAGAGGCAGCTGGACACAACTTTGACACGAATTCCAAGCAATTCTTATAATCTCAAGTATTTGACAACGCTAAGGAACGCCATCTTGAACGCACCTTCGTGTCGGACTAAAGGGCTTCGGAGAACTCGGGTCACTTTTCGGAGTAGCGAGGGAGGAAGCGACATTTAAAGAGCATCGAAAACTAGGAGGCTCCGAAACTATAGACAGAAACTAGCAGGCTTTTGTAGCTACAGCCTTAGACGAAAGCCGGGTTGCCTCCCTAAAATGGGATACGACATCTGTTTTTAGTTCGATACAAGTTGACCGGCTTAAAGTGGTGTTTGATTCACATAAAGAGAAGTTGGTATTCGAGGTCAAGAGACTGTGTGCGTCTGGCCGACTTGCAGGCGCGGTAGCGTGTGTGTCACGCTCTGTCTGCCCTGTCACGCATGAGCAGACGCTCAATGCCGCGTGCGTCATCCTGTCAGCACACAGCACCTGTCAGTGTCTGTGTTAGCATGGCGGGAGGTAGCCGTCCAAGCTGCTTACGACCACCATGTCTAATTGAATGTATTGTAACCTTGCGGCACCTGAGAATAATTGCAATATTTTAACGATGTACGCTATGGTCTCTTTTAGAGAATAAATACATGCTCACATGGAATTAAATGATCTTTAGTTCAGTTTTCACATATAGATATCATTAGAAAGGACCGCCTCCAGCATGATTCCCGCCTGAAAACTAAAGAAATGATTGAAAACGGCTATATATCGATATTAACGATGTCAATGTTAAAAAATCTTCGATGAATGCCACATTTACTTGAATGGATGCCTAATAATCAGAATTACTGGAAGAATTTCAATTTTATCCCTACGATCTTTTCATTTTGCTAAAACGCAAAAAAATGACATTTCCGGCATATCTTACACTGCATCATATATTTTTACTTTCGCTATTAACTTTGAAGATTTACTTTCAATAACATTGAGGATTGTGGACAATATTTCCTTCCATGCCCATCACGAGAGGACGGACGCTGTTGGAACGTGCAGGATTTCAGGCAACAAATGGAGACACAACTGAGTCCCCTGGAGACTGCGGGTAGAGACTAACACTTGTAGGTATTCAGGTTTTAGCCTAGTACACATGCTCTAGACGAAAGAGCAAAATGAAGCCTGAATCTAGAGAGGTGATTTTTAGGATAAAAGACTGACACACACAAGGAGAGACAAAGAATTCTGGGAGGCTATGGCGAACTGCTAGCAGTAAAGGTCAGCACAGAATGGAAGTCACCCTAGATGAAATCAGGAGGAATTTTCCAAATCACAGACCACTAACAGAAACACCCGCATCACGACGCTGCAAAAAAAAATGAATTCATAATCAGCAGAAAAGTTCGAAATGAGACCATGAACGTATAAATAAAGATTACGGAAATGAAATTGCGACGAACGTGCAAACTAATCTGAAATCATTTTTAGTTATATTTCGATCTAAAAAATCAAGACCTGTAATAGGTCCTTTGAGAACGATATTGGTGAGCTATAAACGGACGACACTAAAATGAGCGTCCTACTTAACCAATACTTTTGTTCTGTATTCAGTTAGAGAATCCGGATATTCATAATCGGCCAAATCTCAGAGCGGATAGACGAATTGAAGTCCTCAGCATGGTGACCTTTACCCCTGCCGATGTTATTACAGATTAAGATAAATTGAAAGTCACAAAATCTCCATGTCCAGACCAAGTTCATCCTAGAATGCTGAAAGAGACTAGGAACGAAATCGCCGAACATCTATCAACAATATTCACCAAATCTCTGACAAGTGGCACCTGCCCGTCTCAGTGAAACGAGGCCAACGTTACCCCAATTTTCAGTAAAAATATTGTGAGCTTTTATTTACGGTTGTTTAAAAAAGGTAAAAGGTGCGAAGGTTCAAATGATTACACTGGGTATTTTATAATATTATTGTGAATTAAGAACAAAGTAACAGGTTAACTCTCAATCGAGCATGATCAATGATTGTGATATAAACAGACACAAGGGAACAAAAGTGTATTTTGTGTATAATCTATTAAACAGTAAAAAGGAGAAAATAAAAGCAAACAGCAAAAAGAAGGGAGTGTAAGTGACAGCAAAAAAGGGAGCGCAGCGACCCACCCTGTAGGAGATACAAAACACGGAACATAAATACTGAGGAATTGTTACACGTATCTAGGTATGAACGTATACTACTATATCTAACAAAATTATCACACAGTTACTAACAACCTATGGAACGCATATAAACGCTGAAAGGAATATTACACGCATCTACATGTTAGAGTACAATACTAGCAAAGTATCACACCGAGTGTTCGATCGCTGTTCTAATTGGGCTTACCTCCTCTCCAAGCTGTTCAGTTATGAAGTGTGCGGCTCCATTCAATTTACCCCTGCACTCCTAAAATAATATGGGAGGGCCTTGTTTATGTATATGAAATGATCCTTCAATCAGGGAACTACTCTAAAATTTGGTCACTCCCCAGGGGGCGTGGCATCCTAATACCATGACTCATATTGGCACACAAAATAAACTTAAGCCGTTACCTAATTTACAGGCTCCTCCCAATTGTCGGTTAATTTTTTAGGGTTTCCCTGAGCTAAACACGGCCCCTCTACGTTATTGGATTGCGGTCACACATGCTGAATCGTCGATTTTAACAGGATGCCCCGAATGACACTACACTTGTCAACGTCTCCTGGTCATATAATGCCATATATGACCAACTGTCGTTTTCTAAACACACTTTGGAGGGGAATCGAAAATATGCAAGGCAATGGATTTTATCGTGTAACTTAAGCTAGGGTTAACAGGCCGACACTGCTTCTCGGGCAGTGGGAAAGGTTTACGCGATCATAACAAAGGGCTCAAAATGTGTCTCAACAATTACCGTCCAATTCGTCTCACCTCAGTCTTTGGAAAATTGATGAAAAGTTTGATTACGGATGAAATTACAGAGTTCTTAGAATCAAATAAGTTGATAGGTTTCTAAAGCATGGCTTTTAGACAATCGTTCCAGCCTACGAACCTGCTGTTTTTTTCACTACTATAATTAAAATTTACGACAGGAAATCTCCAATCGATATCATCAAAAATTTATTGACTTTCAAAAAGCCTTCGATAAAGTCCTTCACAAACTCTTCGATAGTAAATTGCACAGCGTCGGTATTCGAGGCGAGCTAAGTGACTAGATAAAATGCTGCCTCGCGGACAGACAACAGCGAGACGTCCTTAATGGAGCTTCCTCTAATTGGGGAGAAGTTACACGCGGTGTGCCTCTAGGATCAGTGTTAGGTCCAGTTTTCCTACAATATTCATAAACGAGCTCTCGAACATTAGCAAATTTGCAGACAATACTAAACTAGGGAGAAAAGTGCAAGTCAAATGAGTGTGAGCATAATCCAGTTTGACTTGAACAATATTGTTGATTGGTCAGAAAAGTGGCAAATGAAATTCAATGTCAACAAATGTAATGTTATGCACATTGGTCATCATAACCCTAAGCACGAATATTCGGTGTCCACAAAGAAACAAATTCCTGTCATCATTAATAACGACTAGAAAAATAACAAGCAATGTAATGGTGCTGTCAAAAAAGGCAATAAAATGTTAGGCGTGCACTATCTCGTACAAGCGCAGACTCAGTATTTTTAAGTTATCCAATGCATAAGTAAGACTGTACCTTGAGTACATTCCTTCGGGAAGACGTTATCAAATTAAAGTAGGTTCAACGTAGAGCTACCAAACTAAGCCCTTCCTTCGCTGCGCAGTAATCGTAGGAAGACAGACTACGTGAACTCAAACTTCATTCACTAGAGAAGCGTCGAGTCGGAAGTGATACGATCAAAGTAGAGAAGATTATGAAGAGTAAGCAAAACGTCGACCGAGCGAGCTTTTTCACTCTAGCTGTGAACCGAGTGACAAGGAATAATGGATGTAAAATCGTTGGTAAGCGATTCTCACTAGACATCACGCGCAATTTTTTCCCGTAGCCGTCGAGTTGTAAACATCGATACAATTGCGACGTTCAAGTCAAGGCTCGACAAATTTGACCAAATTTGACGTTAATAACTCCCAGCTGCAGCACGCTTACCAGTATATTCGTTAAACCACGGTGTCCGGCACTGACGGCCGCATGGTTAATGTTGTGCCCAGCATTGGCTCTAGCACGGCAAAAACTGTGTTCGGCATTGGTACCACCTACTCGTTGCAAAACGGTGTCCAGCAATGACACCGGTCAGCATTGGTTAACGATGATTGGAACTGTGACAATCTCAAATCAACATCGTGGGTCGGTGGCTGTTCCTTCGTGACGCTGATTTGAGTGGTTTCGAGTACCATCGTTAAATGCCATTTCCTTCTATAGCCTTTCATTTTCTTGATATTTGAAAACGGAAAACACACAGTCACATGATACTCTCTCAGACGTTCTACTTCAGAACATATCTTCTTACTATGAAAAGGCAACACAGTTTGGGTCAAAAGACCTGTTGTTATCTTCTTACTCATGTAAACACTCAGGTCATCAAGAAAGTGTTTTGACGATGGGTAACTACCCATCAAACGTAACTATACTTATGACTAGATGGTGTAGTTTAGTTTCAATTTGGTGAAATAGACCAACCTCTATCTGTAGGGTAAAATAACCGAGTTTTAGCTTAGTGTTGTTTTGCATAGTTACCATGAGACGTACCAGACTAACCAAAAAGTTGTGAAATTGGCCGACTTTCGCAAAAAGAAGTGAGTCGTCAAACCCCACACTTACAGGGATCTTTAGTAACTAAGCAGATAAAAACAAGTAATGCGTAAGTATTTTATCGCAGATAGTAGCAAGAAATCCTCTATATATGATAAAGAGAATTCCCATCAAGGATTGTTAAATTATCACTTCACTTGAAATCCTACCTTACAAGCCTCCGAATCTAGGCATTTTTTTAATTTTGCCGACCACAGAAGTAGACAGTCTCAAGTCTCAACAGGCACATGCTGCTTAACTGCCAGTTGACCAAAAGCGTACTTTACATAAAGACGAAAGGCAACGGCAACAAATTGATTCTGGTCAACCCACACACGTGTATATAGATATTATATATA
>SDVV010011369.1:0-15874 GCA_016164225.1 Gammarus roeselii | reverse complement strand
CCCTGCGTCTAGAGATCGACAGATACAGTCGTCCTCCCTGCGTCTCGTGATCGACAGCTACAGTCGTCCTCCCTGCGTCTAGAGATCGACAGCTACAGACATCCTCCCTGCGTCTAGAGATCGACAGATACAGTCGTCCTCCCTGCGTCTCGTGATCGACAGCTACAGTCGTCCTCCCTGCGTCTAGAGATCGACAGCTACAGTCATCCTCCCAGCGTCTAGAGATCGTTGTCGTAGCATTTATTATATTTCATTATATTTAGAGCTTTTAGAATTTGGCAAGTCAACGAGCAAATTTTGTACTTCTGTTGACAACATCAAACAGTATTCAAAATTATTGGTCTATTCCCATTAACGTCCTCTGCATTGACTACGCTCAGTTTCCCTGGGTTATGCATATCAGCGTTACCTTAACATGTGAAGCCCATGCGGCATGAATGGTGCTTAAACTATAAGGACAACATATATAATGATAAGGTTGATGAATGAGCTCTGAATAGCTACCTAACATAAAAAGTTTTATAATAATATGTATGTGAATTATATATAATACAATTGTTAACTTACTTTTCGTGCACCGCGTATTCGATCAACTAAGTTTGAACAAAGAGGACAAAAATATCACTCGATGTGTGTCTAATTCAAAGTATGATAACAAGAACGGGTTCAGGAATAAATTCGAGACTTACCACCCAATACAAGGTTAGCGTACCATTCCTGAAAAATCCCAAGCCCCGGCTCGAAAATTAAAAAAAAAACTTCAAACTTTAATAAATCGGTCCAGTATTATATTATATACTTCGATTCATCTCCACTCTGAAATATTGACTGGTAACTGGGCTAGACATCACTGTGTTGGTAATGATGTTCTTCCAAGTGATTCCATTGGTGAACGCATATATTGGACGAGCTGTAAACTAGTATAGAAGCTCTTCATTAATAACAGCTAAATATCATTGTTTTGGAACAATTGACGGAGTAAACTTTGTATACAACACGAGAAACAAGAAAGATAAGTCACACCTATCTTTGTGTTTACGGTCCCGCAGTTCTTTCAAACTGTATCTTTTGTTGAAACTTACAATTATTTCTGGATCCAAAACAGTGGGAAGGTAACTTAAGACCATTGCGCAGTAGACAACGATGTCCTGTATATTTGTGTTATAATGCTTAATATGTTTGGTCGGAATAGAGTGAATGAACATGTTACCTTAACAGCTAAACGTGTGAATGTATCCTCACGAGTCTCTAAGCGTGCACTAGGTTTCGTTTGGATGATACCATAAATTCCATTGAGAAAACAATTGCAATTATTTTATCATTATATTGTAATCAATGGAAACTGTCATTATCAAATGAGTGTCCATTTCCAGAATGGTGCCATTAGTCAGTATGACAGAAATAACAGATTTTAATTATCCTATTCCTCTTAGCACCAATTTAAAGGAACCTTTTTTGCCCAAATTAAAAAATATTTATTACATTTTATTATAACGAAATCTTGCTAAAGATGCCGTATATCAAGATAGCTATCAAATTAATCGTAGACGATTGATTTGCCTGTCTCACTGTTCTGGTAAACTGTTAAAAATCAAAGCCCCATTATGGTCAGACCCTTCTCGTATTTACAGTAACTGTGCCGTCGAATTAGGTGCATGAATAAGCTCCCTCGGGGCTGGATTTAAAAAAATACCTTATTATCATAGGTTGCCACCGGCTGCCTCACTCGCGCTTTTGTGGTACGAAGCCACGACCGACCTCGTGGCAAACTATTGATTAATAAGTGAGAGTGATAGATGGAAAGAGCGACTGTCTGTTAAGACCGCAGTTGTGTCTACCTTGCAGAGTGGAGTGAGAAACTTATGAGTTGCACAGGGCAAGACGGGATGATCAAATATCCTGTTTCAATGTTTGTAGGCCAAGTTGCACATTTTATGAAGGACCGCCTTGTTTAAATTTAGTGACTTTTCTCCCACAACTTTATGAGATATAACTCATTTTTCCACCGACAAGGACTCGTACAGTGCAAAATATTTGCGAATGTCTTTTCGGAATGAAATCAACTTTCACTGGTGCTACTATGTGTTGATAGTTGCTTTCACTAGTGCTATTATGTGTTGAGAGTGACTTTCACTAGTGCTTTTATGTATTGCTAGTTACTTTCCCTAATGCTATTATGTGTTGATAGTTCCTTTCACGAGTGATACTATGTGTTGTTAATTGCTTTCACTAGTGTTATTATGTGTTGAGAGTTACTTGCACCAGTGCTATTATGTCTTGATAGTTCCTTGCATTAGTGCAACTGTGTGTTGATAATGGTTTCATGTTTAACTGTATTATGAGTACGATCACAATTGAGTGCTCACTTAAAGAAGTAAACCCCAATTTATGAATAAACAGTATCGTGTAATATTTCGTATTTGAAGTTATCATCGCAATATGAATGACTTTATACTTTCACACATATATCTATAAATATCGACTTCAGCAAGCGAAGGTAAATGTATTGTTTCTCAGAGCTGGTGTTGTTTCTGTACAACCAAAATTGTTTCGATTTAGAGCTCATTAACTGGAATAACTACTATTTACTCTACCCATTTACTTGATTGCCAACAATTGAGCTCAAGTGACTATGAACCATCAATCGCGACCAGGGCTCAAGGAAACGTCATGTGTCAGCATCGCGCGAGAAAGAAAATTCAGAGTCGACATGTCGACAAACATGACTCTTCGATGACCTATGATCTTCGTCATGCATTAAAAAAATGGAAAAAAATTGTGACGCTCAAAGATTTAAGTTAATAAATTTGTCAGCTACGTCCCAGTAACGAATTGCTATATAGAAGGAGAGACAAAAGGAGTTATATTGAGCTAATTTATAACCGTGCCTATTGATATAGAAAGTCATATTGATGAAATGAAGTTGTTTAACTCTACAGGTCTATTATATCCGCCAGTAACGTGACTGACACAGCCCTGTGGCCCGAATGTTCATTTACAAATAATAATTTCGATGAAAATTATTTCAGAGTTGCACACAGATGTTTCTCCTCGTTGTATTGGCACGTGTTGAGTCAAGTACGTAGGTTCATATTCAAATAAATGGACTATTAAATATAATACGTAGTAAATTTCACTTTCCATCATATAGGCGCTCATCAATGCGCGCGCTGCATAATAATGTGTAATACTGTTCTCATTGAGATTAATATTTACCATAGTATTTGAACAATTTTCAAATCCAAACAAATACATAGACTTAATTCAGTTCTCCATCACCTCGACTACTAGTCTACTAGTCTTAATCAGCCTCATTCGAATCGACTGTGAAATTATATAATTAGAACCAGTGCAACGGCCAACGATTTGCTTCAATATTTCCGCTGCTTAATCCCCTTCTCTTGGTCCACACCTTGAACGCAGGCTAATACTTCATACCCTGCTGAACTAAACCAGTCTACGATCAAGGGTGAGAACAGGATAAGGAAGCTGGCAGCGTTTTATTTTGTTTGTTGTGCAGAGTATGAGGATCTCTGTATGACCGGTCCGGGTGTCCTCCTGAAACACTAGTCACAGACTGACTGGTAAGCATCAGCCGCTGGTGATTGCCAAGCCCCTGAAGGGATGAATAACCATTTTTTCCCCAAATATGTCGAGTGTCCCTGTATGCCTCAGCCCCAATGTATTGTGACGAGGTAGTGTTACCGGCGGAATATGGACATCCGAGATGGTCATCCGTAACACTTGTCCCCCATCCTCACAGCCCGTGGGAGGACAGGACATACACCTCGGGTGGGAGGAGGGGTGTGTCTCGCAGTTATAGTTGATTGTGTGACACGCACGGAGCCTCTGCCCGGGAAACCCTTGAAGTTCACTGTATAAGCATTTTGATTATTGGGCAGAGCACAAATTGCTTGCATGAAAATTTAATTCCTAGCAAATCTGTATAATGTAGTTGGAAAAAAATAATAAACGGAAGCAACAAATATTAAACGTTATCATGAACAAGGTTTGGAGGTATCATTTGAGTGTTTTTCTCCTTATAAACAGGTTGCTTTTGTCGATGAATAAGCTGTTCAATAGTATTGAACAACTTGAATGAAATCAGTGCACCAGTAAATGTACACCGTTTGATCGGATCTTTCCCAGCATATAACCATCAATGATTTTCGTATTAAGACAAGAAATATATAATAATAATTTACAATATTTATTACATAATTCAAATCAGGTGCGTATATCAACCGCTGCACTCAGAGTTCATTATGAATGACATTGTGTATTTCAAGATAAATATGAATTATTTATAGACTAAGGAGCTCAAAGTGAACCTTACTAGTAATAAATGACTCCTCAGTCCAGATAATCCATCTGAGATCGTCGACCCGAAAAAAACGTAGGTTGATCTTATGGCGATGCCCTCCGACATCAGCCTCTGGCTAGGGCATTACTGACGGAAGTGACGAAGGGTGATAGGGGGATGAGGGGTGGACGTCACATCGTTCAACAGAATATTCTCTCCCAACCACCTAACAACCTACCACAAGTGGATTCACACCATCCTCTCCACTCAATATGTGTCATTTCCTACCACCGACCTTTCATTCGACCACTCCTCATAAGGTCTCCTTTTCACTTTCACTGACATTTTGATATCCTCGTTCAACCACTCGCAATCCACCCTCTTACACCAACCCACACGACGTACACGACACACTTTTATCGCACACTTCAACACCGTATCTTTGAACGTTCCCGCTCTTTCTCAGCTACTCTCAGGTTTTGCCCTCGCACATTGTCGAATTCCTCTACCATATTCTGCTTGAACTCCTTTGATCTGCTTACCACATTTAATTTACTCACCTGCACTACCTCTTTTAACCTCCCTATCCCGTTCTCCTTCCACATTCGCTACTCGCAATTTTCCGTCTACCAGTGGATGATGAGGTATTCTTTCACACTCCCTATCAACATCAACACATCCGAAAAATTCCGAACGGCACTTCTTTCAAAATCATCAAGAAATTTCTCAGCGATGCTTTCAACATAATTTACCCATGTGCACCTGTGGACATCTTCATTCCTAAATAATCTATTCCCATCAGTCAGCTTAAGCTCCGTCCAAAGCTCTATTAAGTCCCCTCCTCTTATTTTTTTTCATCGAAATTGTTCCCTTCAACATTTGCCTTAGTAACTCAGACACCACCACGTCGTATTTTCCTCTACAACACTCAGCATCTGCGTCAATCATTTTCATTCATAACTCAAACTGATTTTTGTAGTCAAATTCTGGGTAGTTTGACGCGTTGTGATAGGAGACATTAAACCTTCAAAATAGGATAACTCCACCCCTGAAAACGCAACCCAGAGCATCACAACAGTTATTGATTCATTTATCGTATGGGAATCACGAATATCAAAACTTTGAAGCCTTCTTTGTTCGTTGCGACGATTTCATTATTCATGTAATTAGTCGCAGTTTTCATCGGCTGAAAATGAAGAATGGGTAATCCGAACAACACCATTTTTTATCTTCATCCAGTTCTATTAAGTTGTTAATCCATTGAGCTGACACTGGCTTGAAACATATCAAGGGCACTGATGTGGATAGCTTCTACAGTGATGAGGGACACGATTTTTTTTTGGCATAAATCGATGAAAATATTTGAGTGAATCTGAACCACGATAGATTCATGTAATTGATATTGATTTAATTGATGAGCTTTTCTTCTAAGCGCTCGCCTATGCCTCGTCTTCGTTGTTACCTGCAGTGAGACTAAGATTTCAACTGTTGATCAATGTCCCACTGCCAAGGAAATGCCCCACTTTATTCATGTGTGCCAGAGACGGAGAATGTAACTAACAGAGTATTGTCTGTGGCATGATTGTTTGGATAATATTTCTCCCATCACGATTGTCTTGAGCATGAGTATCTTAACGATTTACTTCACGATATTTCAAAAAGGAATTTGACTTCTAGTAGTGCAGCTACTAAATTTGTTTTTATAACAAATCGTGATCAATGCCATGCTTATGTGTGTTTTGAAATCCGGGGACGCAAAATTCCTGCTATGTCTAACGAATAATGAACAAATGCCAAATAATTATTGTAATTGGTGGTGAATGTTCACAGACTCGAAAATTCGATTCCCACCACAGAGCGTAAAACAAATGAATCAAATCAGTTCTCAATCGGACTTAATAACATAATAGGAAAAGTTAGATTGCTTCAATTTTTGAAAACATGTGAAGCATGGGTGATATACGGGACAGTCTCATAACATTTTCAAACTCTCTCATAACTGGATGTAAGCGTGAGAGTGCAACGATTTATGCGTCATGGTGTTTAATTGTATCACTACGGTTACGAAGGCAATCAAACTGAACGAACATATGATAGCTAAAATAAACAACAAACATTTCATATGTTCATTCTATTTTAGTCGTCTCAGTTTTCATTTGAGTGTTCGTATTCAGGAAAACAAATAACGTCCTCAGTCAAACACAGGCTGATGAGGAGCGTCTCATCGCGTTGGAAGGTGGGGAAGAATTGTGTGCATTGCTAATAAATCCACACGAAACACGCAAACCCTTCCATTGTTGCAAGTAAAGAGCAATCAGTATACGTGAGGTTTATTTGTTTTATAATAAAGCAATTATTATACCAAATACTACACGTAATGCTGCTTGGCGCGTTGCATTATTTACGCCTAGAATATAACGATATTTTTTTGAACTGGACGGAATGGTATTTAGGGAGTAACTTTGACTGTGGTACCAAATATCTTGCCGTCTAGGGACATTGAAACGACAACGAGTTGTATTGATGTAAGTAAAAATTATTCTGAATGAGAATAAAATAAGGCCTTCAGGCTAAAAGGCATTCGAAAAATAAAATATGGCCTCCAAGCAAGAAGACATTCATCCAGAAGTAAATCAGACCTCTTGAAATAATTAGATGATACAAACAAATCTGAGGATATCAAACATTTTTAGACGGTTCTGGTACTGCCGGGTCTCAGTACCCGTTGTGAAAATTTGAAAATGCATCTCAGTATTATATCCACCTACAGTCTGTTGTAATTTGGGGTTTCCGACATTTCAAACGCGATTTCATTATTTAATATACCCTAATCCGTTCACTATCTGTTTCGATCAGAATGAGGAAGGTGTTTGAATGCTTGTGCGTCTTTCGGAGTGGGCTTGGAGAGTCAACAAACGGAACTTAAGAGACGTATTTATTTCTATTGAACAGATGAATTCGGAATAAAAAAATTGATCCCACCAACGAAAATTTTCATGGAAGAAAGCATAATGTTGAATAGTGTCTCATTTACCTTTCTCTCTCGCGAATATTTTTTTTTCCTTGGATCAGAGTAAACTCCTGAATTGAAACCAGAATACATTGTTCAACAGCTATTCCTTATTCCTTCCGCAGAATCTCTAAAAGAGATTACACAGTGCTTACACATTGTTTCGATCGATCATCTACCAATTAAGTGTTAGGTTTGTTGCTGCACAAGTCATAAGGAGCATAGACTTGTTTTGGTCATTGGAACACAATGTGTGTTTTTAATATATTCATATTACACGTCTAGAATTTTACGGGTGAAACGTTACATGTCACAATCATCTCGAAATGAGGCATAACACTCTAATAGCGATATGATCCTCATGACCACGTGATGGACACATTCCTGTCACAGAGCTTATCATAACTGAGTCAATAATTACCTCACCTCGAGTGACTCCACAATGCTCTGCAGCGGCTGGAAAATGAGCCATCAGCGGCGGAGTGTCGAGGCCAGCAGCCAATAATGGTCGTCGTTATAGTGAACGTCGCTCGTAACAGCAGTCACTGATTGATGCAAGCCCGCCGAGACTGAAGGTCAGTTTGACCTAATTGATGGTAGAGTGAAGGACAGGAATCTGTATTGTTGGGGTAAACGACAATCAACAATACCTAAATAACTGTGTAATCGGGCATTGAAGAGAAGGCATTCCGATCACTCCTTCCTCACTTGTCATGCAGGGAGGTAGGCCTACCGACGTTATTATGTTTTGTTCACAGATTTCAACATATTATTTGAGATAGTGCGGTATGCTATTACGGAAGCTTTGGAGATATATAAACCATATTTTTTCCAAGTCGAGTCTTCCCTAACATTTTGCAATCATGAATCCTGGGAGTTCATATATTTTCATTCGAAATAACGAAAAGTTTTTTAATGAGCTGCTCTCAATTAATTTGATTTATTTGAAAGGAAACAGTTTTCAGATGAGTAGAATAAATATATGTGGGGCTTATTAACTTAGATCTACACATCTGATATGGTGTTCGATCCTAACTACACTTTACTAACTGTATCCACTGAGTACTATTACAGTTATGTCAAGTTGGGTAGCACTCATTAGCATATTTACACATTCGCCTCGTCCCTATTTGAGTTCAACTCTGGAACCGTCTCTGACGTTTCACATCATTTACCTGTAAAAAAACATATAACTCCCCTAATCACACTTTTCTTTGTTCTATTCAACATGCTAGTTATCGATATCACCCTAATAATTACTTCGACATTAATATCTGTAAATAGTAGCTTTGACACACACACGTAGCATTCATGTAGAATATGAATTTTGTCTACATTCATCAAACAAGAGTAACATTGGAACGTCATTAGTGATGCTAGGAAATGATGATATTAGTGAAATGAATTACATTACGTTCCTTGACATCTAATCAAACATCTATTTTTGACATTACGTTCCATGACATCTAATCTAAAATCATTACTTTACACAAGCCGGGAAAATTTCTTTCCCAAAGAAATCCATTTTATCGCTTGTTCAACCTAACATGACGACAGGCACTGAGTATTGAAGTTTGGTGCATAACATATTATCATTTCGCTGATCCAACAATTGTTATGCAGAAGGGAGTATGTACAGCGGGAATGATCCCCATCAACTTGTACAAGCTAGCCAAGCTAGTATAGAACCTTTCAATCCCAGTTCTACGAAAATTGTCCAAGTTGGGGATCTATACAGCTTCCAAAAAGCAGTCTATTTGTATGAAATTATTCAACTTGACTTTATACAAGCAAATTTATGAATATTTGCAGCCTTTATATGATTTACATTTATATTATTATAACCCGATCGACGCATAAAACAACATGAGACAAAACGCAGAGGGAAAGGGTAAATTTTTCAATTTTGTGATAAAATGATATATCCTACCCACTTTAAAGCCCAGTTGTTTGAAACACAAAACCTTCTCCAAATCTTACCATTTAGGTGGCCGTGGATTCCGGTCGCATCGACATTCTTCCAGCATCTCATTACTTCACTTTCACCCACATTATCTCGCAGTCGTCTAATCTTACATCGGATGCATGCAAATTCGTCAATACACGAGATCCATTTAGAAATATTTATGTATTTTGTTATTATCATAAATCACGCTAACTGTAATCGTTCATGGTTATCAACAGGTCAATATGACACATCTTGTTATTATTACAGTCCATTTTCTGTCTCTGTAGTGGGGTCAAATGGTGGAACGCTTTTCTGAATAATATCAAATCTTCACTTCATTATGTGCATTCATGTTAATATTAAATAAAGTCCCCTTTTACCTCCTTGTATGAATACGTTTAGACATTTAACTTCATAATCAAAATGTTCCATAATTAATGTGCATTACGCATCGCTCTGTGCAGTTTTTTCAGGATTTCCAATTAGGTTTAATCATTATCAGGATTAATTAAGCTTAATGTTCATTTGTCATCAAAGCGTTTTGATTCTTCGGGCTCACTTTCTATAGTTATGTACGTGCAATCTCAAAAAATATACAAGTTATCATTATATTTTGATATATCAAGATTTATCTGTGTCATATTATTGTAAGCAGACGTCGATATGAAATGCTTCAAATTGTTTGATAGTGTTTTGAAGGGTATAGTGGGAAATAGAAATTAGCTAACGAAAGGACATGGGTAAATACAACGAAAAGCTGAATTACATTGTTCACTTATTTTCATATAAATACCTTCCATTTTGAAACGTAATGATGTAGTATGAAACTTTGATCAAGACCCAGTACAAGATGTTGTACAACAACAACTCACACTAGTCAGTAATAGATAAAATGTTCACGGAATAAACAATGGCAGTATGTACTGAACAATATCAATTGATTTTATTCCATTGAAAACCCATTGCCAGACGTTGTGAATAGATGATTTAATAATAATAATTTGCAGATATGTTTACATTTAAAATCAGCGGCAGCAGAGTCATCTTATCTTGATCTCCACATTACCAAATTTAATATTGACGATCTGGGCTTTGAGAAAAATAGTATTACTGGAAAGGCTTCAATTTTGCAATTACCTCTTTGGAGTTATTGCTTAGTGCGTTGCTCTAGAGAAATGAAACTGTGTCTATTTATTCCACCCCTAGTCCTTATGACATTTGCGTCCTCCACGAGCGGATGCGGATGAGAGCATTGAAGCAATTTGTGGATGCGGACCTACGTAAAGGATATCGCATAATATCCGAATGCGGATTTATAAACACAAGCAATTCATATGGCAAGCTTGATATGCAGATTTTTATTTTTTCTTCACTGTCAGGAGCAATTGTTTAGTAATCAGTTGTGCTAGCAGAATTACATACATGAATAACATTCTTAACAGATGAATGAACGTTGTAACGAAACCCAGTCCAATGTAATCATCGGCAGACTGGGTGATTAACGGCGACCATAGACGATAATCGGCACTATTCTCCGGTGATCTTCGGAGTCTATGACACGGCATTACTTCCGGGATATGTCCTACCCTTGCCACAATAGCCGGAGGCCAGTGTTCGGGCGATTTGCTGTAGCTGTTATTTTTTCTGAGTTTACTACACTGATATATGGAGCTCCTCTAGCATTCATCAGTTTTATCATGCCGATACTTTAATCAAAATTTCTTCGAAGTCGTCTCTATGTGTAAAACCCAAGTAATGAGATGCTCGAGGAATGCCGATGCGAGCAAAATTAGTGTCCTCCTATTTGGGGATTTTTTTGAGGACGTTAAGAGTTTCAAGTTCAAGTATCTGGGCTCCCATGTGGTGTAGACAAAGCTAGTAGGAACTGAAGTGAAGTCATGAGTGAAGGAAGAGTTTAAAGAGATTGGTGCACTGAAGAGTGTAACGAGATGTAGGACGTAGGGGAAGGAATCATAAAGATGATTGTATGAGTGTCTAGTTGTTCCAACTGTGTTTTAAGAAACTGACACTTGTGGATGAGACAATAGGAGAGAAGAAGTTTGAATTTTTCGAGATTAAATGTTTGAGGAGCATAACTGGAGAGACGCTGAGAGAAAGAGGATCAATAACGACGTGGGTCGAATTAAAACGGGGATGAAGGAGAACTTTGAGGTCAGAGTAGATGCTCGTGTTTTGAGATGGTTCGCGCACATGGTGAGGGTGGATGGAGGGAGATTAGTGAAATGTGAGTTGAAGGCCCATGCGAACTGAGGTGGCCTAGAGGTAGACCAAAGTACGGGGGATGGATGGAATGAACTAGGCTTGAGTGTCAAGGTAGAGGTTCAATCAATAGGCGTGAGTGGAGAGTGATCGTGAATGGATGAATTTTGACGCTTCCCTGATGTGCTTTCCCGCCCTTGGCATCTCGTCGTGGGTGGAAAGAGGGCCTGGTCATCATGACGCGGCAGGGGTAAACCAGTCACACTATCGAGCCCTGCAACTGACACTGACCTCGGACCGCCCTCTTGACCCAGCGTGTTGGATGGAGGGGGGTTCCGGCCACACCCTTTAGCCCAAAAAGACTGAGTTGTGCTAGTGGAGTGCATCATAGGACTGTGAGGTGTGCCTTGCCGTCGACCACCCTCCTTCCTGTAAAATTAGGCCTAGTCTCTGCATCTGTGTCTCTATGCATGGTTGCAATCGAGAGGGAAACGGAAAGGGACATTGATCGAAAGAAGTTCAAGAGTCGGTTTGGCTGTTGATGTCTGAACAACAGCTTCATAGTCATGGCGTGAGCGTAAAAGTGCTGTTTTAAATCTTGCTAGTGTCAAGATTGGACCAAAACTACAATGATGTGACCGAGAGTAATATTTGCATTGATCATTGGCAGCGGGATGTGAGGTCGCCACGTGAGTTTAGGGTCCTAGAAATTTGATGGAGTCCTCGTAAACCAGAAGCTTGTCGATTACCGTTAGAACAGGTTTTAGGTGAAGTCCTGAGACGCGAGTGAAATGCATGCAATTCGTTTTAGGTGGCAAACGCCAAAATCTAGGATGCCCAGTTCCCAACATGGTTGAAATATTTCAGAAGTGTATGACACTATCATGTGGTAGCTTATTTCTCGCCTCCCCCCTCCCTCCTCTCTGTCTGCCTAACTTAGCCACCCTCCTAACTAGGGGGAAACGGCTTTATGTCTATACATACATATATACACTTACAGTGCAGAAAGCAGTCACTCGTCAAGGGGAGAATGTCTACTAGCTGATCGATTCTGATGACATAACGAGTGAAACTATCGACGCTCGCTTAAGGGTCACTCGTTCTCTGGGGATAAAATGGCGATTTAGTGACCATTAAGGTACGATTTGCTTCAGATAAATTGGTGAATAAAACGTGGTTGGAGATACTCTCAGGCACTAGCACAAACCTTCATGATACCGTATTTCCAAGCAGTGTCATATGCTTTCCAACTTCAAAAAAGTTGAAATAACGTTTTTCCTCGGTCGAAAGCAAGTCAAATGTCTGATTCAAATCGAATGAGATGATCTGTCATAAATTGGCACTTGCGGAAGCAACACTGGATGTTGTTGAAACCTGCATGCAGTTCGAGGTTATCGACAAGAGTGAGTTCGTCATTCTTTCCATCGTCTATCAGTGGAAGCTGGCAAGGGCTGAAGGGTGGTAGTTATGTGGGCACAGTGTCAGTTTTCGAGATTTGGTATCGGAATGAATGCTGAACGAGTTTAAATACATTCTGTGTAACAGTTTTCGGAGATACTCGATGGCACCTTCAGGTCCGACCCATGATGAAGTTTCACGAGTTTGATCTCTGGTATAACGTAGTTCTTCGACAGAGAACGATTTACTGTAGAATACTTCGTATTTGGTAGTAAAAGGTCAGTTTGCTCACTTAATTTTGTGTCGTTTCTTTCTGGAAGGATGCCTTGTAATTGGCAAATCAGAATGTCTGGTTAACAGTGTGTGCGAGTTTGTTATCTAAGGGTGTGGATAGGTCGCTTTGGGGGAGGGAGGGGGCTCAAGATACGTCTGATTGTGTCCCACACTTGGTTGAGAGGCGTGTTCGGGTGATAGTGCGGACTAGTTGAGTCCAGCTTTCTCTTTTCTCCTCCACGGTTGGTTAACCATATTTGTTGGATGCCTTTTCCATGCGATTCACGTTGCGCGAGACCGTGGGGGACAGAAAACAGCACGTAGCCAGTAACGCCTTTCTGTCGCTTCTTGCACCTATGGGCACCATCACGGAAAAGAATTGAGAGACACTATTTGGGGAATGCATGCGACTGCTGCTACTGCGACGAGGTTCTATTTGGAATTATCATTCATATCATCTATGACAATATTTGTCAAATATTCTTCCCATGCAACCGGCTTCTTGGTAGATAAATCGAAGATCTTTTGCGGGAGGGTTGTTTGGCTGATTGGAGAAGTGGGTTATGATGACTGGGTTATGGTCACTGTCTTGTGGTGAAGGTGATACACCCCAAACGAGTTAAGGCACTATTTGGAGAAGCACTTGGTTAGGTCGATGGCATTTTCACTTTCCAGGGTGATTCGGGGGGGATGTCCGCTACTGAGAAGAATCAAATTCTGAAAATCTGGCCTGTCGGTCATTATTACTGCCCTGCAGTCTGTTTTCTCGTAGCCCCACGTTGCTTGGTCGCCGTTAAAGCCTCCAAGGACGAGTACAGGAGACAGCAATAATTGGAACACTTCGATCATCAATGTTCCAGACAGTCGGTGATTTTGCGATGAATTGATAAATACTGCTGTTAAATGTCATGTAATGCCTGGAGTTCTGTTGTCATGAAGAGGGTGGGATGAGGTACGCTCTGGTGTATCAGGAGGGCCACTCCGTTATGAACAGTAACATTGTGGTGAAATTGGCGGCAGTGTGTGACGAATTGGAAAATTGTAAAGTTGGGAGTCTCCAGGGGTGTAAACTCCTGAAAACCTGTCGACACTATATTAAAGATGGATATTAAAGACAGTTAATCGTATTTTAATGTTTCAAAGGGATAGGCAGTTCCACTGAAGTCATACGATGTTCATTTCGACTGTATTTACGTTCAGGCATCGATGGTCTGGAGTGGTTGCATGGATTGTATGGAGTTTTTTCATTATTTTGTTTCTGAATCTACCTAGTGGACACAGATCGAGCGCCCACGAGAGCGTCATCGGACGCATCCCTGTCTTGGGCACGTGGGTTCTTAAATCACTGCGTTCACGACATTGGGTGTCCAATTTTAGCGCCAGCTCCTTACTCGTTCAGGCTCTTCTACTTTTTAAATAATTTTGACCTGTGAGCTTCGCTGAGTAGTAGCTGGTCGGTTATCTGGGTTAACAGAGGATCCGAGTTGCATGGCGGTTCTGGAAATTTTTCCTACGTAGAAGATAACCCTCGCGTCCCCACGTAGACGAAGATCGTACTTCCTGGTAAGATGTTCTGGTGTAGAGCATAAGAAGTAAGAGTTAGATTCCTCGTTTTGGTATTCGTTGGACGAAGCCTCGGTTATGATATAGAAGTCGGTCTGCTTCTAGCGCCCGACAAGTTGCCGTTCGTGGAGTGTTACTTGCCGTTTTCACTTGTGGAAGATAGAAGTCGAGCACCATAAAGTCGTCAACGTTGTTAACTGAGGGGAGTCCATCTGTGTGAGCGACGATATCAACCAGAATGCTAGGTTGATATCGTCACTCGTCTCTCTTATGGGCGCAATAGTGTTGCTGCCGAAGTTCGTTGGACGTGTTCGTCATTGAAAGGTCATCATTTAATCAAAATTCCCTCTGAATCGATGTTAAATGCTTATTTGATCAATAAAGGATATTTATATCTTCCATGGAAATCGTTTTCAAGTAAAGCAGTCACTACATTTCCATTCAAGAGAGTTAACATTTAGACATGGAACTTATCTCAGCACATACAAGTCTGCACTACCTATCCAGAGCAAGTGTGTCCTACATCATTTCAAGAACGTATCCTCGCCTCCGAGTTCTGCCTTGCCCATAATTATTATCCGACTGGACGTCAGCAGCCGGGAAGGCTGATGAGCTTGTTTGCCTGGAAGCGCCAAGAAATGAGTCCTCCATCACCTCCTCTGAAGCAGCGTACCCGACTAAGCGGACAGATAGTGTGATGAGCGCGAGGCAAGAGATAGTATGATGGAGATAGTGTGATGGATGGTGATGGATAGTGTGATGGATAGTGTGATGGACGCGGGGCAAGAGATTTAGCCGTCATGACCCAGCTCCTCTAAACCAAAAATATACAAAACTGTTTAGTTTTACCTACAAATAAAAAGTGGTCAAATACTAACATTAATATAATATATATTTGTTTGTGGCCGCTGGAACGTTGCGCATGCATATTTGGAAAAATATTGTGGTTTCCAATAACACATTCACAAGGCTTCAATATTGTTAAAGAAAATCGACACACTTACGATGAGTTAGAATTAAAGTTCTTCAAAGAGCTTATAGGAGCAACCGACGATTCAAAATAATACCGTCGACTTATGACATGAATGGGCGTCATCGGCGAGACGACTCTTGACATGAGGTGATGCTACACGGACGACACCCTTTGATACATATATAT